>JAGTTH010003747.1:0-10848 GCA_022606485.1 Agraylea sexmaculata | reverse complement strand
ATAAATACTACGATAGAAAAAAAATTCAAACACACAAAAACAAATCGCTATTATTATGAACAATGTATAACTTTATACGAGAATATATTATTTCATGAACGATTCACTATTAAATTCAAACAGTAAAGACAAGACGGTTTTCAATATTGAATTAGGCATTATATTTATATTAATTAAGTCGTTAAATATATGACATTTTAAATTGAGTAAAGCATACGTAATAAATTATGTATCTCAGTGGAATTCAAAAATGTTAGTTAAAAAACATTAATATATGTTATGCAGTGGTGCATTTTGTAACAAATAATTTACTTTTTAAATTCATATTCATGATTGCGTGCCATCTTGGTTATGTGACGCTTAGACCAATTTCGCTTTAAGCATTGTGTTGTTCAGACACCCCAATTTTATAATAGGTAAATATACTACACAAGAATAATATTAAAGACAATTCAAAATTAATAAAATTCGTCTTTGTGGGTACTTAACACTGGTATTATATAATTTCTTTATTAAATATAATTTACATACAATGTTTTGATACATTATGATTCGATGTTATAATATTAAGTTTAAAGACAGAGTCTTTTACTTATTTTAATACAATTACAATTGGTAATTAAAATAATTAATAAGTCATAACATATAATAAATTATGGAAAAAATACAGAAATCCACTTTTTGAACTACTAAAAGATATATAATACATAATAAATTTTAGAAATATAAACAAATACTTAATAGTTTATGTTTAAAACAAAAATATAGTTAAACACAAAGTAAAATCATTAAGATCTGTGGAGACATAAAATTAAATGATTAAGATCTTTTTTAATGAAATGTCCCTTAAACTAAAAACATAAACTTAAGTTTCGCTTATTTGAAACATATTTTATTAACCGTATGTATCAAGGAATTAGTGGAGAAATTAACCATTTTGTTATAGTTTTTATTGCTTAAAAGTCTGTGATAAACTCTTCCACTGTTGGATATAATTAAACTAAAGATATAGTTTATTTTTTTTATAAAGATATATTTTTGAACTTGTAAATAATTTCTTTATTGTTTTACTACCCGCTATATGATTCTGTTTGACCTAAGCCTCTAATTTATAAATAAATTTATTATTATAAAATTAAATAATATCTACTTACGTATATAAACCCTCGTATGAAAATCTCCGTAAATGCCTTATTTAAACACAGTGATACTTAGGGGCACATATTATAATTCAATGGTTGTTAGAAGTGTTTAACATTCGTGGGATATATTTTACATCCTTTTTGTTCAGTGCAACAATGTAAAAGGAGTCCTTTTTGAGGGTGCATGTTCCGTGAAGGATATGACGAGTGGGCGACACAACGGCAGTAGATCTTCAAACAATGCTTTCCAGTATTGTTTGTATGGTATATATGCAAAACTCTACATGACTCCTCACATACTGCTAATCTCAAACACGACTGCAAGAATTTCTCTAAGCCCACACAACAGTGAAAAAGGGGGAGAGCTCTGTGTCTATCGTATTTCATGATATAAAATAGATTTGTAGAACTTGTATTTAAACATTTATAATATGGCAGTATTCAAATTTAAGAAACTAGGCTACCGATGACAAATAATATCAGTTTATTATAAATATATTTTCAAGTATTGGTAGAACCATAGAAGTTCGAAATAAGAACAAAAGGAACTCACGTCGAGTTGTGAATGTTGGAATCCATGTCGTAGAACCCTAGGCTACGCCGTAGACACTGCTTATCACCCTTTATAATACAGTACGCTTCTATCATAATATTATGTATATTTAATCTCTCACCATTTATTTCTGCGTTATATACCCACATTAAAATATTTTTTTAATTTAATTTATTTATTCACTTATTTTACGATCCAAGGTGCTTTTTTCGATAGGTTCTTTTAGACACAACAACGTGTTAATACATTGTTTGTCGGTGATCTTAACTCTTACTAGTTACACAGGTCACCGACTTAATAATCAGTATTTACCTAACAATATAGGAAATCAAAGTAAACCTGGATCAAGACGATCGGTCAGGATTTTATTAATATTATTCTCGATATTCCAGCTGTAATAACCGTTCAAATAAAGTTTTTTTATACTTGAGCAGGATTTGAATCCATGACCATAGTATTTGTAGCCACGCGTCTTATCCTCTGGGGTATCACGCTGGTTATAATAGTTATACAATATGTATTTTTAAATAAAAATAAATAAATCATAATCGATTGTAATGTAATGTTTCATTTTAATTTCATTTCTGTGTATATACATTATGTGGATTATTAATCATCGAGAATAGATATTTTAAGTGAATATTGGGTATCGGAAAATTAAAAAAAAAAATATTTTTATTTTTATTTTACAGTCACAATTTGGGTCAAATTCTAATGGTTAACATGTTTATTTCCTCTAGTAATAGTAGGTTATATACAGTAAAATATTAAAATATCAATATATAAATTCATTCAGTAATAGATGTAAATGTAAAGTGTATATGTAAATTTATTTTTAAATAAAAATAAATAAATCAAATATGATTGTAATTAAATAAACTGTATAACTGTTACAAACTGTACAAATGAAATAAACTGTTTCAAAATCAAATTCGATGAAGATTTATTTTATTGCATTATTCAAGCATATTTTCCTTTTGACATCTTGACATCTGGCAATTGGGTTCATAGAATTTATACATATTTATTTTGCTAACCCAAAAATAGTTCCTAATAATTCACAATATACACATGTGTATGAAACATATATGTATTATGATTACTATTTTTTTAGATAATACCAAATGACGAAGAACTTAAAAAAATCTCTTTTTCTCGATGTTATTGATTAAATACTATATATTGGAAGAACATCCTCTAATATTGAATATCTGTAGTGGTCAGGACAGTGGACTAATGCATATTTATGGTGTCGAGACGCTTCAGTAAGTTTCACATATGACCAATCTCGATATTTCACCTCACATGAGCTTTTCCATACATATTTATTTTTTAGTAACCAACGTAAAAAAAATACGTTCTTTGTACCATTACATTTCGTTTATTATGCCTGCGGGATTTTCCTGTAACAAATGTTTTACTTGTTCGACCTCTAAATTAAATTTCGGCGAACAAGGAAGAAGATTCAATAGACCTTTGCCACAGGTTATTAGAGGAATTAATTGACAGTAAAAGGGAACCATTCTTTTCTCATTTGGTATTCCCTTATAACAAGTAGATAGTAGCGGTCAAAAGAAATTCCACCTCAGCTTCTTAAAAACTAATTATATTTTAATCCACGAGCCTTAAATTCCACCAAGCGCTAAGGTATGCGAATATTAAATTATATAATATTTCTCACAAATCATCGCCTTCATAGATATGCAAGGTTGGCATCCAAAATTCCTTGATTTACCACAGATGAAAATATTTCTCATCGATTTGAATGTTAAATAAATTAATACTATCCAGAGTCTTTGAAGCGTTGTAGTTTAAGCGTTGTTAAATTAAAACTAGACCTTTAAATATAAATATTGCTGTAGAAGCCGACCGTAAATACACAAGCTTCGGGGTAAAAAAATATTTTAATTTTTATTTTTGTAAATACAGTCGTTTGGGGAAATAGTACGTAATTAAGAACAGATTCAACCCGACACTAAATTTCTTATCTCACATGCAAAGGCACCGGAATACATTTCTGCTGTAATTAAGGACGATTGTGTTTTAAATAAAAAAATTATGTTGCAGTCGGCAATATAAAATTAAATATTAAAATTCGATAGTTGTCAATTCTTCGACCGTGTTCAATAAATGTCATTCCAAAGAAGACATACATCATATTGAAAAGGCTTTCAAAAGTTACCCTATCCAACCATAAATCAACACAGATTGCTCACAAACACATTGAAATTTAGATCGATAATTTGATATTCTTCCTACCCTTCTCTAATAATAATTTGAGGTAACATCCTAGAGGTATTTGCCACTTCTGATACAATTCAATATATGGAAACCCTACTCCATTGGAGTATGAGTAGTGAAATTATATTTGTCAAAAATCACACACTTGTGATAATGATTTTGAACACAACATTATTTGCTATATTCTTAAAAAATAAATTTATTGACTGTATTTTATTATCACTATTATGGTTATTTATTAATTTATTTATATACGCCCCGAGGTACGTTTTCAGAAGCTTTTTAGTAAATTTGTTTTTTTAGACACAACAACGTGTTAATTGTCTGTCAGTGATTTTAACTATTACTAGTTACACAGTTTAGCGAATAATAATATCCACAATAAATACCTTACAATCCATGAAATCAGAGTAAACCTAGATCAAGACGATCGAGTAATAACCGATCAAATATTTTTTTTTTACTTAAGCGAGATTTGAACTCATGACCACAGTATTTATAGCCACGTGCCTTATCCTCTGGACTATTGATTATGAAGATAATTTATTTTCAGGTAGAGCAGGTCTTATTTTATTATTATTTGTTCTTATCTAGTACCAATTCCTGTAAACTTTTCAACCAATTTTAAACAAGACAGCCAAAACGATAATTAATTTTAATAATCACTCTGATACGTAATTAACGAAATGATAACGTGATTTAAATGCTGATCAAATAAAAAAAACAAAATGAAAATCAATTCCGTCTATTGTGACTGGTCGGGAATTACTTCTTACATTATTTGTTTATTTACATAATGTTGTATATTTTTGCCAAAGCCAATGAACCGCTTTTTATTCAGGTCGCTGAGCGATATATTTCCCACAAAAAAATAAATATCATAAAACCACCGAACGTAGATCGCATTTACAGGAAACCAATAAAAATGTTCTATTACTTTATACAGTAATACAATATTTCCTTTGAGCAATAAAAGGGAGCAACTGGTCCGAGATACTTTTACTGAGAATTTAGCACAACCTTTTCCTACAAAGCCTCAATTTAATCATCAAACTCTCGCCTCGCCGTATTCATAATTTATAATTCGGATGAAAGCATTTTTACTATCGGCTTTTACAATATCAAAGTAATTTATTGAAGCTAGTCATAAACAACTATTTATTAACGATGACTTGTTACATTTTCTATATAATATATTATCCTTTCGAGAGACATTAGCAGATGCTTCAAGCTTTGCATTAATAAACGTCCAAGACCATAAAGCACGCTGCATTTTTTGCTTGTCTTTTCATCTTAAATTCCCAGTGAACCTTTCTCTGCTTTCTTCATATTTGATGTTTCTTCATGAACGATATTCTCAAACTTTGACTCGTGTTTTGTTATCAAAACTTCGATTCTTATTACAAAGAAGCCAACAACGCGTTCTCTTCAGCGATTTTAATTAAAAACTAAAATAGAATATAACCTTTAAATGTATCCTTACATATTATTTATATCTTAAATTCAAAGCAATTAAAATAATCCTCTCAAAATGAATAAGGAGGAAACGTATGAATTTATATCGACTATTTCAATAGTCTCTTTAGCTTATTGGATAGTGTAACTACGTAATCCAGGGTTTGAGTTCTGGTCACTGTAGCAAAATAATTAATTATCCAGGATTATATCAATTTAATACAATAATAATAAACTATAGTCTTCTTGATAAGACATAACAACCTTATGGAAATTATATTCTATCAAAATTATATGGAGAATATTCTAAAATCCATATTATTTTTACATAAATTATTTTAAGAGTGTGCTTCCATAAAATATATTACTTGAATACTTATTTTTTATAATTTGTTTACCAGGCTGTAATTAATATGGCTTTGTGAAAACTTTTCAAAATATATATTGATAATTTATTCAAATCAAGAGAATTGTTATTTTGAATGTATGTACAAATGTGATTTATATTTCAAATGCAAAATGTATATGGATGTGAAATATTTATCAAGACTAATTGTAAGACATCGCTCTTGTATAATTATGCACATATCCATTATCATACATCGCAGGATTACTTCAATAATAAATAAAAATATTTATTAATTAATATTTGCATAATATGTAAATTTACACTATTCAAATGTTGACCGAGTAAATGATGAATATCCATCGTGACTAAGCATAAGACGAGGAAAGATAAATTGTGTTTATAGAGGACACCTTTGCGGTTCATACACAAGTCAAGTGTATATAAGATCCTCTGTCATAAAACACAAGAAATAACAAGCAAGTCAAATAAAAAATATATGATTAAATTGGTTTTATCAAAGATAATTTTTGAAAATTAAAATGCAAGTAAACTAAAAAAATACATGATTAAATTGGTTTTGTCGAATACACTTTTTGAGAATTAAAGTTGTGGATATTGTTAATATTTAATCATGATCAATATGATGCCAAGTGTATGATTAAATAATTTCATTTTTAAATCCAACCTAATAAGAAAATTCGTATTCAAATTCTCTCTATCAAAATACTTTGTAAAACTTGTTTTTAATTGAAAATAAAATCTTTTTATCTCCATTATGTAATGCCAGTACGATTATAAAAAAATATACTAAAACGGTCCTAAGCATTTTTTGTATAAGAAAAATAATGAGTGAATATATGTTGTCATTAGAGAATAACAAAAATAATTATGAGCTCACTTTATGATGCCATCGCATTAGTTAAGTACAAGTTCGATTTCAAATCCGTCAACAAGGTATTGTTTACTTTTCAATGTGCGTAGTGCATTTTGGTTAAAATTACGCTGTACCTTACTTTGTTTACATATTGAAATCAGGCGGTCAATCACCTATTAAGTAAATACGCAAGATTTTCAAACTTTTTAAAATAATAATTAAAAATTGAAAGTTTAACTAGCCGACTTGGACTATTAATGAAGGTGTGGTTGTGTTACATTTAATGTACCATTTAATTATTTTAAATTCAATAACAGACATTTTGTATATATATTGTAGAAAACCTTTAATTGTATTTTAAATTATTTCAATATGGAATTTGCCTATGGATCTTTTCCAGTTGACACGCTTTTTTACTATTTATGGCAATAACTTCTTAACTACTACAAAAATATATTGATAATAAAGCCAGTTTTAAAATTGCTGATAGTTACCTTTTGAACAAAAAAATTTTTTTATAGCCCTTTTTACCATTTGCAGAATATTATATTAATTAGATTTGGCAAAACATCTATCCCTCATATTGCAATCCAGGTAATCAGTTAATTTTAGATTGAAACAATCGATGGAAAATTTATTAATTCAATTTATCTATCTGTTTGTAAAGAAAAATGTATATAGTGAATTAACCTAATTTCATTTGATCGAATGGGAATCACTGTTTAAAACTTGTTCCAGGTATTATATAGATTGTCTAAAATCTTTTTTTTTATATATTTTTAAACAGTCACATTTTGATATATAACATTATGCGTGACCATTCTTTCCCAATATTCCAAATTGAGAACGTGCCATGAATAGCTTTTGCGTGGGAGAAAAACAACCCCGACCACTGAATTCGATATGTTTCAGTATCGATGGTAAAATATAGTATGAAAAAACAGTCATAACGCAATTTGTAATGCAAACTGAAATATTTTTCGTAACAATGCAGAGGGTATATTTTCTGTTTATTAAATTTGAAACCCTCAAGCGAGGGATGCAGTTTATGAATACTTGGCAAATCTTTTCATGAGTATTTCAGACTGTACTTGCTACATAAATCATCAGTTGTACAAGACTTAAAACTTAATGCATAAAATAACTGCCGCCAGCCTTAACAAAATTGCCAACATTATCACTATGTCTTTAAATAATAAATAACATATCTTTATAAAATTAATAATGTAAGTAGTACATAAGCACTTTCTCGCAAGTACCAAGTTTTATTCCATTTCATAAATGACATTATTGTATGTAACGTTTTTTTTTGTAAATGTTGTGTACAATTATGAATGTTTCAGTATAATTATTTAACGATTGTGTTTGCAATGTACGTTTCCACAATATGTTACTGCTTCAGTAATGACTTGAAAGCCTTAATTAACATCCTTATTCTACAATCCTGAAAAAGTAGACGTGATATGCAAATTGTTCCTAATTGCCATTGCTAGGCTAATAATTCTTTAACCTACATTTGGATGATAAAATCCAACATTTTACTATGAATTATTTTTTATTTATTACCTCTTTTGTATTCGGAGATTCTTACAACGATAACTATTATCAAAAAATATTGGAAACCAAAAAAACTTCATGATTTTTCCTAATCAGTCCTAAATCGACAAAGAACCAGATTTTTTTATAAATAGAGTTATCTAGACTCATATCATTTTTTATATTGTAATATTTTAAATTTATTTTGTTCCTTTAATTAAGAAATTGCATGTTCTCATGTATAATATCATGGGTTTATTATTGATTGATTTGGGTCAGGTTAGTAAAAAAAAATATTATTACTTATTTTTACCATATATGTAATTTTCAATAATATAATACATATAATGATTTTGTATTTGATATTAATTTCAGTATTGGGATGAAATTACTAAATATATTTTTATTTGGCATAAAATAATGTGAACCAAAAATCTCCATGATAATGTATTCACTTATAAGAAGAACTTTATTAGGAGATGATTATTATAAATAAATTAAAAATATCATAATCGAGGTTGAATGCAACGGGATTGCAAATTAATTTTATTGATCAAGTCAAATTGAAAACTAAACGACTATCTAAAGGGGGAAGAAGTACAAGTCACCTCTGTCCCATCATGGAATTATTTATAACGTCATTAGCGCCCAGAGTATTCCGGTAACTTTATTGTACCGGCCGCTTTTAAGTTTGATCAACGGCCGAAGAGCAACGCCTGGTCGAAAAATGATTCATTTTACACAGAAAAATTTGATCCTAGACAAAGAAAAAAACTCGTAACGTTTCCTCAATTAAGATCTTGGGTTTAGACCCTCTTCAACTCGGGCATTTAATTTCCTTCACACGCCTTCATTCTCATCAAAGCAACAATGTGGTTTCTTTCGTCACCCAAACAAAAAAATGATGTATTATTCAATAAATCAAAACAAGTTAAATTATATAGTTCATGACTTATAATAAAATATTTTTAAATTCTCTATAATATATTCGTCAATTAAAACCAGATTATACATTACAATATTGTTTATATGAATCATTTAAATATTTTATCGATGCAAACATTCAAAACGCACATTTTTTGTCAAAAGCCTTTGACGAATATATACAAACCAATCCTATCAGTTTTTTTACAGAATTGAGTTATTTCTGTGTAAATGTACCAGTGCAAAATATTTCAGTTTTCAGTATTTGTTGAGGAATTCAGTCTACGTTGCTATTTTACATTATTACAGCATCGTTTACATGGATATTAATTAATACGATTAAAACAGGAGCAAAGTATTTTTTTTAAGAAAATTACAGTTTTAAATGGATTTTTGATAATTTAAAGATTTTTTTTTTAATTTTCATTTAATTGATAAAGAGGGTTAAATTAACTAATTTCAAAGTTTGACTCACCTGTTACTGGCAACCGTATTTTATTTTAGCTAAAAATAATAAACCGCTCTCAATCCATATATTATTTAAATACAAAATATTATAGCTTGAACAAAACATAATATGTGTAATTATTAAATTATTTTTATACGGGTTGAAAATAAATATTTTACTTTTAATAAACTGCTTTTAAAATTTGTCTATTTCAATTAGTTTAAGACAACTCTGTAAAATTAATGGTTTGATCCAAATGTATAAAGATATCGTAGGCTGCTTATTATATTCCCATACAATATCTGCCCGTAAAAAAATGCATAAAATTTAAAAAAATAATGCCAGCATCTAAGAATTTTTAATAATGCCTTCACACTTTATGCAAAAAAGTAACACTCATAATACTCTGTAATCCGATTCATATCTAAAATAATTACTACTCACTATGAAAGCAACGGGAACCCACTGCATTTAATCCACGTACCTTGAATATAAAAAAATTCAGACAAAACACACGATTTAAATATTTTATTTTAGTATGGATTTTGAAAAATGTCCACCCATAGAATATATTCAGTATAAAGAGTCTCTTAGAGTTGAAAGTGTGTGTCAGCTATAAAGAGTAGTCGTTATCGAGTAAGGGCTTCAACGACAGAGTACAGGTGCCAGATGAGAAAACTTTTATTGACTTCAACATTCTTGTACCCACCATGTTTTACTCTCTACCAAAACCTGCTCAGCATCACCTGTCTTGGATTAAATTGAAGCCATAGTCTGCAAACTTGAGCGACAGGCATTATAGGGGATGTCTGAAAGAATCGGTAAAAAAACACTAAAAACCTAATGTACACATACAACGTACAATTTTAAACAATGAGAATGTGTCAAGGTGAGATACAGTATCGATAAAATATTTAAATAATTGATTGTTAATAATAATAAGCTGTCATTCCAAATTCATCTAATAAATAAGCTTATACAGGGTGGACTTGAATTAACTGAGAATATTTTAGGGAGCGATTGGGTATCGCAAGAATAATTGAAAAAATATGTTAACTATTTATTAAAAATAAAAATATAATTAATAATATTAATAGTGGTTTTGGAATTGAGTTTGGGCCACCATCTTGGAATCAACTGTTTCTGTGAAGTACTCAATATTGACTGTTACGTGTAATTGTGTCCGTTATACGTAATTAATATTATTATTTTTGATTAATATATTTACTTTAATATTTAATATTTTTTCCCTTATATTTGCGATTCCTACAAGTCCAGTCTCTAAATAACAACAAAATTTTCAAATATTTTTATAAATATTCTAAG
>JAGTTH010003746.1:0-62330 GCA_022606485.1 Agraylea sexmaculata | reverse complement strand
ATTAAAAGTTAATGCATTTGAGGCTTAATTAAATGTTATTTAGACACAATAAAATTGATTTGATATTAATGTTGTGTTTTCAAATAATTCAATTGCCAAATTACGATATTTATTTGTTTAAAATTTGGATTGGTTTACTTTTTTACATTTATAATCGAGGCCTACATATAATATTTATATTAATTCAGTGTCCCGTTTTATCATGACGGGGATCAAAGCGTTAATTTAACCCAAATTCGTGGGTTAACCGAGATTAAAATCACAATTTACAACAGGGATTTTGACAAAAATTAACAAACGTAAATATTTCCAAGCATTTCATATTCAACACAATGAATTGCAATCTATTTTTTATATTCTATTTAGTGGTAGTAGTGGTTCCAATTAATTAACGGGTTCTGGTTTAGTGGCCAACTTAACCGATTCCCTTTTTGTCCTCGTTCCAGATCAAAGTATCCCACAGGAAGTGCTCCTTTCTTTAATAGAAATTAAGAAAATGTTCTGCCATGATCGTCACTTAATTACTTTGATCTGGATATATATATATATATATATATATATATATATATATATATATATTAACGGTACTGTATATACTAACCTTATAATAAATCTGTTTAATTGAGTTTTGTGGTGTGACTAATCACGGCCGTTTGTAGGTTATATCACCTCTGACTTCATCTAATAACTTCATATCATCTATAATAGGGAACAAAGAGTATCGTGAATTTTAATTTTAAAGGATTTAGGGGTTTAACAAAATAAATACGCTCATATTTTTCAATTAAATAACGGTAAATTAATATATTTGATTTATTTATTACCACAGCTAGGGGGCGGAAGTACAAAAAACAGGTTTCAATTGTTTACAGTTAAATTAATTAATTTGTAATATTAGTCATAAGTGATATGTATGTATATGGGAATTTGGATGAAACAAAAAAATTGTCTCAATTAGTCGTGTTTGAATATTTTTTTCGCATAACTCATTCTCCATATAAATTGACTAAAAAGACGTTTTCTTGGTATTTAATAACAAATACATATGTAAACATACGAGATCCGAAAATAATTAATTAAAGGGATGTTCTATGACAACGGCTTTTCACCAAAACGTTCACGGTACATTTGAAATGAATTTCCTCCGTCATTCCTTCTTGACTTCTGAATAAATTGTTTAGTTGTTGAGTGATAGTTGTTGTAATTAATTGATATTATCAAGAATGTTGCAAATCACAGGCTGGTAGGCTTTAAATCATTCAATTATTTAAGCTCTTGGTCAATTGAGTCGTGCTTCAAACGCCTAAAGGCATAGTAATATTATAATATATAATAAATTAAATAAAATATTTTTTAAATAATCATACTGAGAGAGGAGAGACTAAAATTAAATATTAAATAATATTTAATAATTAGTAGTATTAGATTGTTATAAACGGCTGAATGGACTAGGTGTAAGTGTATCATACGCAGCAACGGTTCAGTGATCAAATACTTGATTTACGAGTCCACTACACTATATTGAATGCATAATGCACGAACACCTTATGTGACACTTTCTACAATACACAATAATATGATTTATCGTCATGAACAATTACTTTACCCGAAATGACCCTTGAAAACCTTTAAAAAAAAATGTAACTCTTCAATCGAGTTGAGGGTGGAATAATAACATCTACTGAAATTGTCTGTTTAGGGATGATCAAGTAAAATATTTTATTACTTAAATGATGAAGTATTATTGTCTTTAGTAAAAGGTATGTAAAAAATAAAGTTTTTTTTTTCATCATCATGGTCACTCTAAACTATAAAATCATTTGGTGATAAAATCGCATTCCAATACTTATTATTTGATAATTATATTGTATTATTTGATAAAGTGCTATGACCTTTTAATTTGGTATTTTAACAGTTGGATGGAATAAGGGCGTATACTGAAACAAAAAATTGAGGAAAGCATTCTATATTTTATATAGAAGTACTTATTGTCTTTGGTTTCAATTAAATGCCCAAGCATATTTTTATTTCACAATATTTTATCATATACCTTAACTATAAAATCATCATTTGGTCATAAAATCTCATTCCAATACAGAGAATATTTAATTGAATATTTTCCTATACAAATTTATTATCAGATAGCGTTTTGAAGTACATGAGTCCTGCGAGGATTACATTTTACGTATATAATTTCATTATTGAGGGGCTGGTTGGAATAAGGGCGTATACTGAATTTGTCAGATTCCAGATAATCGAACAAAACATTCTATAGTTAATATTATGTAAGTATTTATTGTCATTGGTACATTTTTTACATATTTTCAAAATATTTTATCATATCATGGTCACCATAAACTATAATATCATTTGGTCATAAAATAACATTCCAATACAGAGAATATTTAATATTTTCCTATACAGATTTATTATCGGATATTTTAATATTATTTGTAATTAATTAAATAATATTATATTTTTTATTATGAAATATTATTGCCTGTGGTAACAGGTAACTTTTTATTATTCTTAAAAGACAATATTCAAAAGTTATATACTGAGAATATTGAGTTTATCTATAAGAGTCATTTTACGGATGAAGGGCGTATTGCGTTATCCGCCCTTAATCCATCCAACCCCTCACTATTTAGAACATTTAAATGGCTCCATAGATGAATCTTGACTGATGCGAATAACAACATAATTCTTGCAGAACTTTCCCATATAAATCAAGTAAAAATACAATACAGGTTTATTTATCGTTTAGTCAAATAAAATTATAAATAAATTGTATTCATTATGAGAAGATCCATTGAATAGTCATAATGTTGCCATATAGTAAATTATTTAGTTATTTATTGTATAAAAAAAACATTTACAAACCTTTTCGTATTCGGGGCGTATGTTAATAAATTAATTAAAACGTCGGTATTCCGCACGATCCAATTAAAATGAATTGGGTAATTTATAAATCCAAGACACCCATTGATTAACTTCAAGTAATTTTAATTGTTGTACTCGAGACGCTTGTTTGAATATTAAATAAAATAGGCGTAGAACATAAATTCGTACGATGTCAATTCGAAATATACGCATATTCGGGTTTTGGTGTGTGGGGATGAAAAGGTATGAGGTATTGCAATATAAATTTTATTGGCGAATTATGATTTATGAAGCTGGGATATTTCATGTCCTTTGAGAAAACCGACCATCTATTAATACGAAACAGGTAGACATTTTCCAGATCAAAGATTATTATATTTTAACACATAAATATTATTATTACAGTCTCGACAAAAAATTGGCAAAGCCTTAAAATTTGTCCTTCTGGAATTTTTCTCATTAAAATTTATTTTCCCTACTTCAGAGAGTTTTGGAATATTTAATTATTGATTTTATTCGTATTAACCTCCTGGACACAAATGCCTTAGTTGTTAAAATAAAAAAAATTAACCCCATCATAGTATTACTAGGTTAATTTTAATTGAAATTTTCAATTTATTAATGTTTTTTGGCGTTCTGCTTGGTTTTTTAATAGGACGGTAGTAAATTGTTTGTTTTTTCATTCAGAAGATATTTGAATTTTTAAAGTAAATTATAAATAAAATATTTTAATACTGTATTCATATGATGACAATATTTAAAAAGCGAGATTCCCGATAAATACTGTTTTTTGATAGATTATTAAATATATCTAATATTATTTTGAAATTATTTTAATATTATTATCATTAAAATACCCATTTAGAGATTTTAGATATGTTTTAAAATTAATAAAATAATTATTTAAAATATTATTGTTCCATCTGGTAATACTGAGGGTTAAGGAATCCGTACAGACATACAGACATGCAACATACACACACGTTCAATAATTATAGATAATGTATTATACAGGTTGGTTTTGAAATAACTGAGAATATTTTAGGGGGTAGTAGAGTATCGCAAGAATTATTGAAAAAAAATATTAAAAATATTAATAGTGCTTTTGAAATCGAATTTGGGCCACCATCTTGGAATCAGCTGTTTTTGTCAAGTACTCAGTATTGACTGTCAGGTGTTTATTGTGTCTGTTATACGTAATAAATATAATTAAATAATTCTCAGTTATTTCAAATCCACCCTGTATTACTCAATTTAAAAATTAATTTATTATGCTAAATATACATTAAAATATATTTTATATGTAATCCTTGAAAGAAACATTTTAGATATGTATTAATTATACAATGTGACCAAACACCCCCTAAAATATTCTCAGTTATTTCAAGTCCACCCTGTATTATTAAATTTATTATGCCAATTATCACCGAAAAACACATCGTAGTATATTTTATATGATAATCATTGTATTATTAAATATTATTTTTTACTCCACACATTACAAACCACTAAACTACACCTCTTAGCCTATTATGTGTATTATTTTAATCTTAAAAACACAAAAAAAAATACACAAATTGAAATTTGAAAGACATTGGTCACTTTGTTTAAAATTTATAAGAATACATCTGGAATAATATTACGAAAAATTAATGTTTTCTCCAATTACTAAATTTTAAATCAACCCTTTTGATCACACGTGTAACTCTAATAGTAGTTAAATTTATTATAAATTTTCTTGGGGAGAAAATTCCAAAATAAAACAAATAACTTCTCATATTACAATATGTAAAATTAAACGTGCAAAATCATCTCATCCTTATGAAGTATTGAATTTCAAATATGTTTTTTAGCACTTTCAAAGGTGAACAAAGGGGAGTTGTTCAGACAGAATAGAGGAATGCAAAAGTAGGAGAAGCGTTGTATTTCTAATGAAAATATTTTTGTTTTCATTACACACTTCAAAGTAAAGTCTCTCAAGATTGGTACACGTCCTTAAATCAACATTATTTTTTATTCATTTTGTCGGGCAACGAATGAGTTTTTTTAGGTTTAATATCGATATATACATTTCTTGTTTGAAATCAAACAGAAATGCCCCAGACAAACTTTGTAAATATAAAAAAGGTTCGTTAGCAGATTTAGTAATTCGTATTGGCAGGGAAAGTACGTAAAAAACACAGGCAAATTAACACGAAAATCGGAAGGGTAACTTTCGGATGGTGGAAATTAAAAAGTTTTTGTATGAATAGCTTTCGATTATTGTTGAAAAATATAATTATGCACGATATGAGAATATTTATCAATTTATTTTATGGGATTATTTCTAGGAGTGAGATCGTATTTCAATTTAAAATGAAATCGAGCGACTTGTAATCCCATTGCAAAGATGCTTTTTTTTACTCTGCATTTCTTAATCGAATCGAAATGATCAAATATCATAAAGAAAGAGGGTTTAAGCCAAAGTGAAATTGATAAATTTTTATTAAACATATTGCTTATAATTAATTTAAATATATTATTTTGCATATCAACAGAACAATCTTAAAACAAATAATATTAATAAAATAAAATTACTGTAATTTTTTTCATTTGCATTCAAGTTTGTACCATGAATATCATAATTGATGTATGATAATTGTAGATGTATATCATATAATATTTTGTGTAAATATCAGAGAGTTGAAATAAAATAATACTAAAGCAATATTATAAAGGAAATCGTTGCATAGCTCTAATACGTCAAAGTACTTCATTACAAACACTTGGAATAAGTCTGGTTATAAGAATTTTAAACTCCTTGTTTTACTTTTCAAATGTAATTGTGTTTTTATATTATTGATACATATATTTTTATATTTTTTACATTATTCTTACAAAAGTATTTATGTCGGAAAACTCACCTATCGCATATTTCATAATATTATAAAATATGTGTCTTTGTTATAATTTGACATTCGATAGAAAGCTATATAGTTTATTTATTTATTTTTTTTAACTTTGCTCCATCTAAAAAAATATATATAACCCTCAATGTAAAATTTTCGTTAGATTTTGGTAATGTGCATAGTTAAATGTTTTTAAATAAAAGTATTAATACAAATTTAACAAAAACAGTAATAAATAACCTAACCTAACTTGTCTAGGATTTGAACCCAAGTCTCTGGATTGTTGATTATTACTAGTCTATCAATGAGATTATTTAATATAGAGAAGTATTTTTATAAAAAATATATAATTGACAAGTGCAATGAATATATAAAGAAGTGTCATGCATATTGTTTTCATACATTGGAACATGGCCGGCACTACTACATGCGCATATTATACATATACTTGCTGTGGTCACCTGCAAAATTGTAGTTTCTAAAATCCGATACGCGAGAGCAACAAGATTTTTCTTACATAAAAATCAGAAATGATCATGTAAATTGTTTATATAGAGACATATTATTTGTCTACAGCTTCAGAAATATAGAGACAAAGGTTCAAACCCCACAAAAGTTTGCTGTTAATTTAAATTTAATTACATATGGGTAGACAAATTCTTGTCGAGTTTAAATTATAAGGTTTAGTGATGCTCAATACTACTGCAACATGTTGTTGAATAACTACAGGGTGTTGCAAAAGTCAATTTTGTGGGCATTTCATTTGATGGGGGTGTTCTCGTGAAACATAATCGCTTTCGAGTTTTACACATGCAAATGTGGAAATGTTTGTCGTTTGAACTTTGTATGTATATATTATTTTTTTTTCATACCAGAACTCAACTTGTGTTTCAGCCAGGGGTGGAATTTCAGCTTCAGCATTGTTTTATGGCAACGGACGATTAACCCCCATTTGAACATTTTTTTACCACCATTATGTTCTTATTCAGATATTAAAAAATGGGACACTTTAAACACTTTTTTCGATTTAATCTAGTACGAAAAAATTACCTCACCTTTATTAATTGTAATATAAGAATTTTTCTCACACAGATTGGAGTTGCAAAGTATAAAAAAATATAATTAAATAAAAGCGGTTGCCATGTTTATTTTGGAACAATATAAAATAACAGGATCTTGTCATTATTAGCAATAATAATAAATTTAAGTATTTCCCCTACTTCTATACTACACTATTAAATACTTGTATGCATCGTGTGGTATTTTTAAATAATATTTAATGATCGATTAAAGAAGAAATTAAATTCAGATAAAACAATGCTCTTTTTTAAATAAAATACAAATTAAATTAAATTGAATAGAATTTAAAAATACAGTGTGATGAATCATGAATAATTTTTCTAACCTGACTTCCGAATAAACATATTTTTTAAATTGAAATTTCTGATTAATAATCAAGTATATTTATAAAATAAAATAACAAATGGGGGTAAATGGCCTTTACAGTTCACTGGCACACATATTTGATTTAATTTCATAAATATAGCTTTAAATTTCCACCTCTAAGGTTTAAATGATGACTTTTTGGTGATATAATTAAAAATGCAGTGGTGATCATTTATCACCATTTGCTATTAAATACCCATCCTTATACTGTATACTTTATAAATCAATAAAATTTTAACAAACAAATTGTATTTTTTCATACAAATTATATATACTATACTAACATATTTATTTTAGGGTGGATTACTGAATTCTAAGTATTTATGGGGCTATTATTAGAATTTACTAAGCTGTAAACTCAATTTAAAAGTGTAACGATAGTTGATGGTTGTGGTGGAGTGGTTGAAAGTGTATTTTGCAACTGGGATTTAAGTTTTAAATGAAGGTTTGGTTATTTTAGGTGTGCATGGGTTGCCTTGGACTATAAATGGGTTATTCTACACTTCTACTGAATATATTTAACACCAGGTCAACTCAACATTTGGCACACATTTTTTATTTTCAAATATAAAAGACAGTCTTGCAGTTGAGGTTGGTTCAAATTTCATTACACTAAATTAATCATTTTTAGAAATAAAAAAAGTCGAATCAATTGGCTTATTTGCGTCACCTGTTAATGGCAAACATATTTATTTATTTTATTAAATACTATCCATCTTCTTTATCGTTTTACTATTTTAACTATTGTTTCTTATTCCAAATGTCGAAATTTAATTATACCCAGAAAGACAATATAACTAATCACACCCGTTTGCGGTAGGATAATTCCTATATGAGTCTATAGGTTTTTTTATTTATTTTGTAAACCATCGTAACGCATTAGATTATCTGTAAGGTTACTATGGTTGTAATGTATGTATATGTGTGTAAATAAATAAATAAATCTCCGCTAATTATAATAAGCCGCTGTCATATTGTTTGTATTTTAAACGATCACAAGCAGTCTAATTATTTATTTTATTTTATAAATACATATTCTATTATACTGCAGTACCACTAGAGCATTACGGGAGATCCCAAATTGCAGTGATCGTCAGTTGTAACATGAAAAAAAATATATATTGTATAAAATATGATAAATTATTATTTTTTAATAGTATGAAAAAAATGTATGTTAATATATTTATCCTACCTTTCTTTAAAATAATATCAATTAGTTTACGTAAGAGCAAAATAAATGCTTGAAAATTCAAAAACGATGAAATGCGATAGTAAAAATGGTACCTACATATTTTTTTAGCTTAAGAAATGTTACTTGAAAATTTCTTACAATGACTACAGCGCTGTAAGAGCGCAGCGACAACTACATAATATTTTATACACTCTCACAGTCTTACCCGAGGCTTATATGGAGTAATGAATTATTACTGCAATATTCTAAACGACCGTAATTTATAACTTTATATTGAAAAAGGTTGGTAAGATGTCTTTCAGAATGGCAGTCAAATTGGATAAAGTGTATGCAATCCAATGTTGTCAACGCCTGGCATCAACCTTTTTAAGCTTTACAATGCACCCTTTTCATACGAAAGCTCTACATTTGCTATAAGGTAATTAAAAATTTATATGGGAAATTAATTCCATGTTAAAATAACAGCTTGATATAATAAAAAATCCACTCAAATCATCCATTGATGTATTTTTAACCCCTGTATTAAACAAAGAATTTTCCAAACAAATTATATGATTATATTATTATTTGTTCGACATCGAAATTGAGGACAATTAAATGAATTTACGATATTTTCATAATAAAATATTACAACATGTACTATATAAATATTTTATTATGAATAAATTATGATTTATTTCATCTTGGTTACACAATAAGACGTTTCAGGAAATTGTAGATAATTTTATATCTGCTATGATTAAGTAACTTTTATTAAGGGCAGTCTCTTCAAACAATAAGCTACGTAGCTCGAGAGTTATTGGATTATTTTTGTGCAGTAAATTTGTTAAATTTATTGCACACTTCGAATCTAAATGCGCTTTTGCCGCGAATTTTAAAGGCTGTATAAATATTTTTTATTGGAAATGTGACAAATAAAATATTCTTGGCAACGAATTGGCGCACCTGGGTGAACTCTTTTCCACCAATTCTGCCACCTATAGGGCTTGTTTAGAAGCGACCTTATTTAGTAATATATAAATGATTGCTTACTACAACTTACTTTATTTTATTTTATATACATTTTTTATAATACTATTATTTATTGTTATATATGTACTTTTCATTTTGGTCTTTAAACCTTTTTATTATAATTGTTTTTGTCTTGTCTATAAAAAAACTCTTATTAACTCTCAAATGGAAATTAAAAAAAATCCAAAAAAATACACCTAAATCAAAACCATCTTTAATTTAATAACACATTTAATGTGATTCAAAAGAGTTGTAAAATATTTTTTTCTCTAAATAACAATATAAAATTATAATAACGTTGATAAATAACTATCTGAATACACTATTACTATATTTTATTTTAAATTAAATAAACAATTAGAATTTAAATCTTGGGATGAATGTTAAAAAAGCGCATTCACAGGTTACGAATTATGCATTGAGTAATTCCAAAGTATAATAATTATTTATTATTTTCCAGCCATTTTTACTCATATAATCATATTAAATATCAATTTTTGAAAAGCATCTACTTTTTACTGTGTTTTTTTTTGTATAATAGTATTTATTTGATTTTAACCTAATGGTGATCAAAGGCTATATTTACAACGTCATTGTTAGGATTGTTCTGCCCAACTTTATCGTTTGGGATTTTAATAAAATAATTCTATATAACATATGTAATATTCCTTAACAATATAATACGAAAATAAACCTGTTAAAATTGAATATAAATTTGAAGTGCAGTTTCGAAGAGGACTTCTACAAATAGGAAATGTATTGAAAAGCTCGGCGGCTTCGGTGGCCTTTACAAAATCCCTTCACGATGCAAACTCTCACCAGGTAATTTCACACCCCAAATACAACCCTTCAATATGGATAAATATTAAGCGAGATCGATATGCCGTGCTTATTTATAAGAATAAACTTATATAACGAGCTATCGAGTTTCAAGAGCCACTTATTTTGGCGATACTAAAAGTGGAGATTGATCGGCGATATCGCTCCACGGGGAATATGATACTTTGTTGTACGAATTTTATATAAAAAAAAAAGTCTATTTTATATATTTTAGATGCACAAACTCACAGTGAGTGCAGGGAAAGTTTGAAATTAGCAAAATGAATTTGAAAAGTCCTCTTATTGGAATGAAAAGGGCCCCAATTAAAAGCTACGCTACATGTGCATGTAATTCTGCAGAATTTTACCCTTAAAATCCTCAATCAATTCAATTAGACTTTTTTAATCCGACTCGTTCTTCAAGTTAAACCTAGATTGTCGCATTAAATCACATTAAACATTGAAAATTTACATACTTTTCGTAGTATCGATTAATTTTTTTGCACACTGTGTGTATATAACCCCAGTATATAAATTATACACTGGTATTCTCATTTAGATTAAGAGATGGAATTTAATAGAAAAAAGTAACAAATATGAAAGTAACAAACATTACTCTGTAGAAACAAATGAAGAGACAGATACAAACAAAACCTCATCGATATTATTATTTCAATACAATAACAAACCGGCTGTTTAATAATATTTAGTCCTTATTAATAAAGTGTTTTAATTTTATCATAATATTTATTCAACCTTTAATAATCCTGATAAAAAAAATATATTAATCAATTATATTATTAGCTAAAAATGCTGAAGAATTTATGTACCGACTTGATAAACAATTAAATAAATATATTATTATGAAAGTGTTACTTAAAAAATGAAAGCTCTACTATGAATGAAAGTTTATATATTTAAAAAAATATGTTTTTCATAATAAATTATGGAGCTTATAATCAGTATAAATAAATTTCCATAATTTATAAATATTAATTATTTAATTGCAGTGGTCTTTTGAGTGAATATTAAATGATATTATTTGACTTCAATCTTCTAATATTGTAAAGTCCACGAATTTATGGACTGACCTAGAAGATATCTTATCAAGATATTTAATAAAAGGGTAATGAAAGTAACTCTTGTAATCCCCTTTTTGTATAAACTGATCCCTTTCTTCATCCGAGATTTACTATCGAGGGACGAAGAGCATTAAAAGATAACGAATATTTCGAGTGCAATGTCAACTTTGCTCGTATAAATTATGAAAAGCCAACGAGATGAAATCTACGATAGTTTAACTTCGAGCCATTATTTAAAATGCTTAACGAGCCGAGCAAAATCGATACATATTTACGACAAAAAAAATATATGTATAAGCTTTTAAAGTTACATTTACATAACAAACGATGATTCAGTTAATGAGTTGAGACCGGCATTGGGTTTAGAAATAATACATACAAATATAAGCGAGGAAGCCATTAGTGTATGGACATTGTAATGTTACAACGATTGTGCTTCTCAAACCTAGATTATCTCATTAGTTATAAAAGAAAATTATAATTTAAAAAAATATTATATGCATGAAATAATAAGATTGATAGACACTGATAAACAATCAGTTTTATACAATTTATTAAAAGCCCTTTGATTATCTGATATATTTTATACTTTTCTTTTAGTTAAGATTAATTCTATTGTGAAGTTTGCATTTTCCCCATTGTATGTATAATTAATTAGTCTTTTCCGTATTCTACTAATAATATATATAATTGTCTAAGTGTGTATATGTTATGTCTGTATTTCTGTACGGGTATATATAAAAAAAATCAATGAAAAAACAAACTTGTTATCTTCGTATTAAAAACAAAGCAGAGCATCTAAAAACAATATCGATTGAAAATATTAAATAAATTTAAAGTATTTTAGATATATTTAATTTGATAATGCATAATAATTCAACATTTTTATACTTCATTTATAAAATAAAAAATTCTTCTAATCGAAAAAAAAAACACTTTATAGCGAAAATGAATTCAAAACTCAAATATAACCGTCCTATTAACAAACCAAGCAGAACATCAAAGTTTCAATTAAAATTACTCTAGTTGAATATAAAATTGTAAAATTTCTTTATACACCAATCTGAAAAAAACATATATTTAAATTAGGCACATTGAAAAGGAAAAAACTTACAAATAAAAAAAAAGTTATGATACAAGGGTTAAAAAGTGTGGTTCATTTCATTAGTGTGTAGAGTAAATGTCACTCATATGCGAAGTTATTTAGCACAAGCCGTAATTGGTAACGCCACAATATTACTATATAGTATTAAGACTAATCACAGCCGTTTGCGGTAACCTTCTAAACTTAGACATTTATTCTACACCTACTAAGTTACAGTTAAATAAAAAAGCAAAAATTCGATTATCTGGTTTCTGACACCTCAAATGAAACAAAGCAATGTCTAGTTTGTTTCCTATGTTTGTAGAGCAAATATCAAGATATAAGGTTTGGTTTTTTCAAACAATGAGCTACTTAACTAGAGAGTCAAATGTCATAACCATACTATAATGAATTGATTGTACAAAAATGTACCGATTGCTAATTTGGCAAATTTTTCGTGATAAATTATAGTTTTTTAAACACAACAACAATGTGTTAATTAATTGTCTGTAGGTGATCTTAACTATTACTTGTTGTTGTTACACAGGTCACTGACTTAATAATCAGTATTTACCTCACAATACAGGAAATCAGAGTAAACCTGGATCAAGACGATCGATCGGGATTTTATTAATATTATTCCCGATCTCCCAGTCATAATAACTAATCAAATATTTTTTTTACTAGTTACACAGGTCATCAACTTTTATAATCGCCTCAGTCGTTACCTTACAATACAGGAAATCAGAGTAAAACTGGATCAAGACGATCGATCGGGATTTCATTAATATTATTCCCGATCTCCCAGTCATAATAACTAATCAAATATTTTTTTACTAGTTAAACAGGTCATCAACTTATATAATCGCTTCAGTATTTACCTTACAATACAGGAAATCAGAGTAAGCCTGGATCAAGACGATCGATCACATAATAAATAGAGGATATAACTTTTCTGAATATTAAAAAGTAGTCGACTTATAAATGTGATTTACAAAACTAGAGATTATTTGTAATAAAAAAATAGCGTCCTAAAAATACATTTGAGAAGAATCTGAAGAGTCGCGCGAGTTGAAGTGTTGCGTCTTAACAAATGGTTCATTGTAAGATAAAAATGCTGAGAAGTACACTCATTTCATAAATCAAGGAAAAAAACAGTCTCAAGAATACTCCAGTCTTCTCTGCTCTCGTTCAATATTAATACGAGTGTGTCTAAAGAACACTTGCCTTTTATTTCAATGTCTGCCATGTGAAAAATACACGCACATTAATCTGATTGAATTCATCAACACACAGTTTAATCTCTCTTTTCCGAAACAGATTCTACGACCCGACAAAAACATCTTTATCTGAAAGACTTCTTTGAAGAAAAAAAAAAATAATATATATATATATATATAAATATATTGAGGAAAAGGCATCCATCATCGTTGTCCCTGTCAATTCCCCTTGGACAATCGCACCAACTAATACTTTCAACAGTATATAGTATGATGATATTTATAAAAAATATACAAAATAAACTAATTCATACTTTTCAGCACCGTAAAATCCGATAGAATACTCAATAATTATTTTAAATAAAAATATAAATGTGAGATGATTTAATCATTCAACCGAATATTTTCGATGAAAGCTGGCATTTGTTGGATTTAAAAGCTTTTTAAAAATAAATCATAAATAAACTTATTACCAGTAGAAGTAACAATATGCAAAAAAAACTGTGGGAAAATATGTGTTTATTTATATGTACACAGGTTGTAAATTAAACTAATATATTTTAATACTTTAAATCACCATAAAACCTAATAAAATACTTTAATTTCATATCAACTAATTTCATCATTCAACTTGACATTTTCATCGAAAGCTAGCATTATAATCAATCATGAGATTTAAAAGCTTTTAAAAAATTATTCATAGAAAATTTATTCTACTTTAATTTATTACAATGTGCTTCTTTTAAAATATATGAATTAGTAGTAGTATGCAAAAAACTTAGGGCAAAATATGTGTGTTTGTATGTTTAACCGACACCACTGATATTAGAAGGCCGGGCAACTGTATGTATAAATGAGACAGTGAGTCGATTAGTGTTGCCTCTGTAAAACTCGTCTGCTTGGTCCGCCATATTGATATTTATCATCCTTCTAATATCGGTGGTGTCGACCAAGCTGACACCATCAATATTAGAAGTATGATAAATATCAAGAAGACGAACCAAGCAGACGAGTTTTACAGAGGCAACACTAATCGTCTGACTCATATGCTTGATCCGCCATATTGATATTTATACATGCAGTTGTCTGGCATTCTTATCGCCATACAAACTCCAATAATGCACCTCTTATCAGTCACTTTTTATGAACTAGGGAATCAGATTAAATATTGAAGGAGCTGATATCTCGAATTATTATTTAAATCTTCCAGTCATAATATTTTATTTTTATATTTTAATGCCATATATTGGAAATTATTTATTTATTGAAACACAAAAAATGTGTAGTTTTAAATCTGCGTCGGATGTTTTGTCTTTCCTGTAAAAATTGGCACTTCATTTGAATTCGATTATTAAGTATATAGTTTTTTGGATAGTTAAATATTTTATTTTAATTGTTATTATTGTATTGTTCTTCTATACAGTTGATTAATTCACACACAAAAAACACAATGTATAGGGAAATATTATATAATTATTATAATTTACCCATTGATTGTACTACTTAGTATTATTAAAATCTAATTAAATTAATCTGAAATGTCACCAATTCCTATTAAAATATTAGTTTATTGAAAACAAAACCCATTATGAGCACTGTTGGTTAATTAATGCAGGCAAACTTTGTCCGAATGAAACGAAAATAAATGATTTATTAAATGCATGAATGTTGTTATAAACACTCATTCATTCACACTTTCAAAAATTAGGTTAATTTTTAATTTTGATAATTAATAAGGAAACAGCGCAGATC
Organism: Agraylea sexmaculata; assembly: GCA_022606485.1. NCBI lineage: Eukaryota > Metazoa > Arthropoda > Insecta > Trichoptera > Hydroptilidae > Agraylea > Agraylea sexmaculata. Next base: position 46,953 of record JAGTTH010003746.1, on the reverse strand, counting down.
TCTCATTTCCTTTTTGGTTTGTCTGACAATTGGAATGCAAATTTTAATTAAAAGATATTTAAATAAATCGACGTTTGCGCGAACAAGGAAGAGGTTCTTGCCCCTCTTCATAATCGAATGCAAATCTCATTTTAATTGAATTGGATCTTCAATCAAAACTCAAAACAATTTAAAATGATATTGCTACAGATTAAAAAAAAACTTGAATATCTATCTTAGTTGGCTTTTTCGAATCATGTGACGCAAATGGCATAAAAATGGTCCTATTTCAAAAGGCATTAAAAAGGTTGTTTGATTCCCTGGGGGTTTTACTATTTAATAGTCACTTAGCGTATTACACCGGGGGTAAATCAAACCTTCTAAGAGAAAGTGTTTCAACCCTCGAGGGCTGTTTTATATATTATTAAAAAAAATGATGACAAAAATCGACCCAAAAATACCTATTCCATTAATAAGCTCTATATGAAACTGCCCAACTACTACATATTAAGATATAAGACTTGAATCAACTGAGAAATATTTTTTTCGCTTATATTTGCGATACTCAACCACCCCTTTAAATATTCTCAATTAATTCTAGTCCACCCTGTATATATTATACATGGCGAATATATCAATGAAATGCAAGCGTATAAAGTATACAGAATAGTATTATTCATAAATTAGAAAATAGGGATGAATTTTTATTCACTGCATATTTTTAAAAGTATGATTTATGATTTAGTCCACGATCTCTTTAACCTTAGAGAAGGAAATTGGCCACAGAGAACTGTGGAACCTATTTACCCCCATTTGTTATTTTATACACAACCTTATACTCAATTCATTATGAATCAATAAGACATTCAGAGAATTTAGGATAATTTCTATGTTTATTACTTGATATGTATTAAATTATGGTCATGATGTCTTCTTCAATCAATCATTAAAAAATAACCCGCTTTAAAAATATTAAATAGTAAAAATGACCTTTGAATTAAGGGAAATAAATATCATGGAGCCCATTTACCCCCATTCGACATTTTATACCTGTTGTAGGTATACTTAAAAAAACATGACATTTTTTGTGTAAATAGATTTTGACCGAATGCTGCATATTATAATATTTTAATTAAGTGTTTTTCCATTAAATAGTAAAATATTTTAAACATAATTCAAGATTCAAAATATGTAATATAAATGGGATTTAAGACAATTTTATTATTACAACATCTTAACGAATCAATGAGAAATTTAGACATTGAATTTTTTTTTAAAAAAGTGTTTTTTTTATCAAAATTCAATCTCACACAATGTCTTTATTAAGAATTTTTATACTCTATAATGCATATTAAATCCAAACCGAAATATACACTTAACTATCAATAAATGTAGTTAGTTTTAACTTACCTCGAGAACTGTGGGGAGAAGACCTGAAGATCTGACTACTAACTTTTGACTTCATTAGGGTCTATTCAAACTAAGAGGACTGGGAGCTTTTCTAATTTAACCACAGAATCCTTCATAACTTACTACCAATCTTGATCTTCATATATTTTGGATACCGAACATTCAAAATCTAAACACAAATGTATGGAAATATGAACCAATTTCTCTCAAGAATGACGTCATTATCTCATAACCATAGACACACTGAATTCAGACATTTTTATATAATATTTTGTAAGATGTTAAAGCAATACTTCATAGTAAAGTCTTATTAAGTCCCATTCCCGCGCAATAGAGGGTTAAACCCTTTATTATTACACGGCGATTAGAGGTTCTGCGTGAAGGTGTCACATTATCCTTATTTATTAGGTGCGTGTTTATAAATGTACACAATAAACGCGCATAAATCACCGCATATTGAATTTTGTAAATATTTGAACCTCTCCGCACCGCCATTGATAAAAATATTGTACAACATTTCCATAATGCGAAATGCACGCAATTAATATCGCCAAATCTTCTACGATCTGCCGTAAATCACCAATTTAATGTGGCGTGAGGGGGGCGCGAGAATTTAAACCGTTATTTATGAAAAGACGGCGGAATTATAACTGGAAGTGTTGAGAATAATCGTTCGAAATTACGTCTTATTTAAATTCAATTGAATCATTTTACATATAAATTAACGTCCGTATTCAACATAGAAGTGTAATCAAAGTGTGTGCGTGTGGTGCGTATGCGCGTACACCATAACTACCAAGCTCTATCTATTCGTACACGCACTAATATTATGAGCGACTCACACATTCATTACACTATTATATTGAAGTCTATTGTTCTGTCACTCTTACTTGAGGATTAAAGGATTTGTCAAAGTGAAGAAATCCAGCTGTCACTGTCAATGTGACAGCTGAAATACTCGAATTTGACAGCTGTCACAGTCAAATTCAATTATTTCAGCTGTCACTGTTAATGTGAATTCCCCATATTGACAGATCCTTTACTTCAAAACCATAGACACTATAATTTATGCATTTTAGTGAAAACCGCTGTTTGTTTTTATGTTAGCTAAAGCCATTTCTATATCGGATTAATAATTATATCAAATTAATATTAGAAAAAATAAATACAGTTGCAATGAACAAATGACCCAAACTGTTAAAACAGTGAATTACTTTATTATTTATTTATTGACGCCCCGTATTAACAACGTGTTAATTAATTGTGTGTCGGTGATCTTAACTATTACTAGTTACTAGTTAGAAATCAGAATAAACCTGGATGAAAAAGATCGATTAGCATTTTATTAATAATATTTCTGATCTCCCAGTCGAAATAACCGATCAAGTCAATTATAAAAAAATCTTGACTTGAACGAGATTTGAACCCATGACCACAGTATTTGTAGCCACGCTCTTATCCATTGAGCTATAACGCTGGTATTATAATAAATGTTTTGAATAGTTTTGACTGAAAAGGTTTAAATATATATTAAGCTTCCGAAGGGGTGAAAATATATTCTTATTTATTGAAAGTAGGATATAAAAGACTTGTGCAACAAAAAATAAAAATAATATATACAATGAGTCAAAGGGGAAGAAGAATTGTGGAGTTATAATATTCTGGGGGTAGAAAATGTACGTAACTCCTCTAAACTGGAGATATTTATAAAAGAGTTCACAGAATTTCAAACTGTTTCACTATGTATAAATTTAAGTTTAGAATTTCACAAAGTGCAACTTTTGATATAAACACGGTATATTCTTTATAAAGACAAAAGTTCTAATGGCAAGAACAAGACACGGACGCTTTCACTCGTTTTAACATTAATCAAACAATATGCAGGATATTTTTTTAGACTGAATATTCAGAATATGAAATAGAATGTATGGATATGACGTCATACGCAATACCCCCACCACTTCCTGTCAAGAATGACGTCATTTTCCCATTACCCTAGACACACTGAATTCAGATTATGAATATTATTAGACATAAAGCTAATAGATTTTTATACAATAGTTTATAAGATGTTAAAGGAATACTTCAAAGTAAAACAAACGTTGTTTAATATTGTGTGGTGGGGGTGGCGGTAAGGGCGTTTATTGGTCAAAATGGATCACGTGACAATTGTGACCAATCAATGCTCTTACTCCCACCCCATAGTTATATGTGTGCGTGCGGTGCGTATGCGTGTACACCAATACTACCAAGCTCTAGTCTATTAGTATACGCATCATCAGATTAAGTACGACTTACTCTTATTAATAATACATAAAAATTGGTAATAATTTCTGTTTAAATATTCAAGTAGCATATCGAGTTTTACCTTGTTAATTTTATTTGTTGAAGATGAAAAACGAAGGTGAGATTTCAATTTTCTGGTATATTTATTTTAATTCTTTCACATAATTAAAATATTAATAGTTTTTTTAATAAGCGATCGTTTCTTTAAAAGATTAAAAAGTAATACAATATAGTCTCGATAATATGGCATTTCAATAATCCGACACTTTTCTGTTTTGTGTTTTTTCACATGTTTTTTCGTTTATCAATATCGTTAATTTAGAAAAATATACTTATATATATTGGTCAATATTTTTCTAAATTAACGATATTGATAAACGAAAAAACACAAAACAGAAAAGTGTATATATATATATATATATATATATATATATATATGGTATATATATATGTATATATATATATATATATATATATATATATATATATATATATATATATATATATATATATATATATATATATTGGTCAATATTTTTCTGAATTATAGTCTTGCCTAATAACTAGTCCTATTTTAGATAACGTGCGTTTAATTTATTTGAAACTTAGTAAGTTCTTCCGATTTCTATTTAGACTATCGGGTACACAAATCAGGAGACTAGCCCTTAAACTAATATTATTTGAAATCATTATTATTCTTGGGGTAGTTCAGAAAGCTTTGAACGAAGCCAATGTTTGTGTTGAGGATTAGACTGCATCGGTTTGAAGGCTTTCTCTGTGAACATTCCCTATCTTGTGTGAAATGTAAGTCCAGGTGAATAATATATTATCAATAAAGAACTTTATCCAACATCACAATAAATTCTAAGCCAGCGAGAACAATTTTTTGATAAATAAAAAACCAACAAACGTATTTTTTTATACGCCAAAGTTACGACATAAAAATACAACGATTTTTTGTATTATATTAAAATATTTCTATGATATCAAATTTGGATATTCAAGTTCTGACTTCATATACATATACAGGGTGGACTTCAATTAAATAAGAATATTTTAGGGGGTGGTAGGGTATCGCAAGAACAATAATAATTAATTAATAATTATAATAATTAAACAATAATTAATAATATTTTATATAACGCTTTTGGAATCTTAGAATCAACTATTTCTATGAAGTACTCAGTAGTAACTGTTACGTGTATATTGTGTCTGTTACAATTTTATAAACTAAAAAAATATGTATATAATATATGTATATAATATATATATATATATATATATATATATATATATATATATATATATATATATATATATATATATATATATATATATATATATATATATATATATATATATATATATATTAAATATTCTCAGTTAAGTCCACCCTATATAAATATATCAAAATAATTTTATGATGGCTAAAACTAAAGATTATTTTAAATCATATATTCAACGACTTCCTTACAATTCCTAAATAATTATTTTTAATTCCTAAATATATAAAATAATTATCAATACTTTTCCCCGCTATTAATTATTAAATTTATAATGAGTTTCTTTTCATTTTGATTCATTCATTTCAAAAACGATGAACATTCATTGCATTGCCCATTAAAATCAAATATTAAAACCAGTGGATTTTTTATTCTATAAAAAAATGTTAATAATAAATTTTCCAATATTAAAAAAGGCAAAGCTTCTCCCCTCACAATAAAGAGTATTTGAAATGCTCAACTTTTCTCGTGAATTTAATTATAAAAATGTGTTTGTATGAAATTGTTTGAATGGGAGAGGCTCGGTTCTTGTTAATACAGGGTGGTTAAGGGTGGCTACAGGGTGGTCCGCCACTAATTAACATCTTGCCTATCTACGGTCATTTTACACTTTTTAATTGCATCCGAATTTGAAAGGGCTGAAGTCTCTTGTTTGTAGTAATTTAAGGGGGTGACTTGTGCTTAACTCGGATAGTATATTTAAAATGTAGCCAATTTAATACCGAATTAATATTTTAAACGTAGTGTGATGAAGCCAAGAGGTAATTTAAGCATCTACAAGGGTTTGGCCATAATGTGGCCACTAAGGGTAGTTATATCAATGCAACCCTTCAATAGAACGAGTGACAACATCCTGACATTATATCAGGGTTGAAGCATAATATTGAGATACTATTTTACTTATGGCGAAGTTATTTTTGCAGTATAATTTTATTTAACAGTTTGTTCAGAATCTAAATGAAACGTTTAATATAAAATCAAATATACCTAATTTATTATCCTCTTTAAAAGGTCCTCGGGGCGTAAATAAATAAGTAATTATTACAATATAATATTTATTGTTTAATATTTTTATGGAGAAATACACATTTGTTGTTTCTGTACAATAAGCTAACATAATTAATTGAAAATTAAGCTTGGGAATGATACATATATATATATATATATATATATATATATATATATATATATATATATATATATATATATATATGTGTGTGTGTGTGTTACGTTTAGTTTCGCAACGGACCGGGCCAACCCTGAATGCGAAAAAAAACCACGACTCACTTTATAGGGCCGTATTATTATAATCGATTGCTGATTAATAGCCGAATTATGTGGAAGAATGAGTCAATCTTAATTGCTCATTGGATATTATAAACTTCTTCTTTTTAAATCTAATTTAAAATCGAAATCTCACCTTAGTTTTTCGTTCTTCTACAAATAAAATTAACAAGGTAAAAACTCTAAATCAGGAATTATTACCAATTGATATGTATTATTAATAATTGAGAGTAACGACCGTATTAAATAAAATAGTGTAATGAGAGTTCTTTAGTGATTCTTTTAAGAGCTGATTGTATTGATGCGTATACAAATAGAGCTTGATATTATTGGTTGTAATAGGTCTATTCGTATACGCACTGCACACTCTCATTGATTGTTATAAAAATATACCTCATCATAAAAAGCGTCACTGTGTATAGTCAGTGCTGCCAACCCACCAATGAAATTTATTCATGCGAATAATTAATTGTTTAGAATATTCCGTGTTAATGATATGATATAAAGTGACAACCCGTAGTTAGCAGACAAAGGCTTGTGTCCCTTAAATGTTGAGACCAGAAATATGAGGGGTTGTGGTCCTTGTACATGATCTATTACAATGCTGAAACATATAAATTTCCACTGACCATTGTCGAACTATCCGCCATTTGGCCAGATATTATACAAATTCCATCCATCCATTCCCAGAGGACGATCAATATCCTGATATAAAGAGCCGAGCCAAACATTATCGATAATATGTATTGTGTACATACTAAAACTTCTACACTGATATACCGTCTAATTAACCAAATATCATTTAATATTAAAGCTTGACAAGTCTACTTGACGCATAAAGTACATCACTCATAAACCGTAAAACAGTTTTCCTTGGAGAAACTATTAATTATGCTGGTTTTATGTCACCCTTATTAAGATTGCTGAACAAGCTCTTCCCAAACACTATTATTATCCAAATAAAAAATAATATATATTTTAGATTAACCGTACCAATATACAACATTTTTTTAATTGAACTTCAAATCATACTATCATAAATATAAGATATCGCATGAGTGGCTAAATGCATAGTTACTTGAAGTGGCCAAAAACATGAGTTACCTGTCAAACATTATACTGTAAACATGTCTCTTCATATCTTCAGTTATATTTCACAGTAAAATGGGTAAATGCATTGTTACTACATGTCATATGGACTCAAACATACACTCAAATACATCTAGCCTCACTTTTTACCAAACACTACTTCTTTAACATGTTAAAAATATTGTCACAACCACTTTAAGGGGTCACTAGAAATGTGTTAAGTGAGGGAGGCACACTTATGCCTTTATCAAATAGGAGAGAAGAGTGCAACAATAATGTTAATATCTCTGGTCATAATAGATTATTTCATTATTATTTTCATGTTGGTATTATTACTTGTAAACCTTTTATTTTTTTTAACTAAACAGTGTTGCCATACGATACTTAAATCATATACTCATTCATTAATGCTAGTAAAAATTATAAATATATTATAATATATTTTTACAATTACTTGAACATTTGTTTGGTAATTTGATGAAAAACGACGCAAATTTATAGTTTTTAAATATAGTATAAGAAATCCGATTAAAAATGAATGAATTCTATGGTAATTATTTAAGGAGATTTAAAATAATGAGTGTAAAATTATTTAAAAATAATGCATTCTTTCCAAGATGATTAATTAATTAATTAGTTGTAAATAATAATGCATTCATAATGTGTACAAATTGTGCTACTTATAATAAAATAACAGACTAAATATCAATAATACTGGACACTATTTTTCATATCTTATGTTTGTGGAGCAAATTTTAAGTACGTCAAATGGAAAGCTTCAATCACAAAACAATTATTTAAAAGCATTTATCTTAAGTGTTTTCGTTTAACCGAGTCACCTGTATTTTGTAGTGTAGAGAAGTTTATTAAAGGAACTGTCATTAAGCCACACAAAACAAAAATCTAAGAAACTCATTAAAAACTACGACAAGTCTTAACTCCTTCACCTGCACTTCCTTAACCGCATTGTGTATTAAAATAAATAATTTCACTAAAAAAATATTCACCCCAAATTGAAAACAGTACGTAAAATTGTATAAAACGTGAAATGATTCGATATTTGAATATGCGACGCCGTTCATTTGTTATTGCAAGGAATATTTTAGTGATTGATTTAAATAATTCAGATTATTATATAAAGGATTGTTTGTATTGAGTGAAATATATATTCATAGTCATACATATACCCCTAATATATTAACACAATATAATACTTTAAACTGATATAATACAATATTTTGTGATAGATAAATAACCAATGAACAATAATGACTAATAATATTGAACACCACAATAATAAAAAGTATTTTATTCCTTATTTCCCAGAGTTCTACTTAAACAAAATATTAAAGATGGCGACACAAATTCACGCGTAAAATACTTTCGTTAGGTTTTTGTCAATTAACTCACTCACAAAACCGTTAAATAACATTGTTATTTGATGGTTAAAATGCTATTATTTCATTTTAAACACTACTCGCAGACACTTAAAGTTGAAATGACCCATTATTGATAAACTTTTACCCTATCTATGCGATAACAAACCAATAAATTAGTAATTACTATGTTATTTGCGTGAGTAGAGTTACTTAGCTACACGTATGATCGGTTTTTTGTTAGTTAATGCCACGTTTGAGCCTCGGACGAGGCACTAATTAATAAAAAAACGGTCAAAAGTACAGCAAAGCCACTCTATTACCGTCTTTACGGCGACGCACGCCTAGGAATCCCAAGCTTTAGGTATGAAGAACACCTTGTTTCGTAGTTATTTATCGGTTTATCATGAACCTTGTATAGTGCAAAAGCTTATTAGGATTAGTTTTAATTGAAAAAAATTATATAGTGTGTGTAAAGGTTTTAACGAAGGCTGAGAAGTGGCTTCGTTTTTGTTCAGCGTCCAGGGAAGCCGTGTACAAAGGGGCTTGTGAAAATAAAATGTGTATGGCGTTAAAGCGAGTGAAGGCCCGAATATGAAATGAGAGGAAGGTTACATCATAGTGGTTACAAGCAGGAAGGAAACAATGGTGACTGTAAAAGAGTGCCACAAAGAGGCCATCTCGAAGACTCTCCGCCAAATGGCTTTCAACAGCCTCTCATACAACCGGTTTAAAATGTTTTAAAACACACACACCCTTGTACATTATATGCCAAAGCACTTACAAATTGATTACTTAAATTGAACATATATACCTATTATTTTGAAAAGTGGATCGATGATCAAACTGTTATTATCAGATAGAAGAAAAAGTATGAAAGATCAATTTGATGATAGCCGAACATCTGGCGTCATAGCTAAACTTGTTCCAACGTAATGACGATATGATATATTTTATACGAAACTCTTTAGTGAGAACATACGCCATCGAAAACGTGCAAATACTACTTCCCAAAACAATTTAAATTTTTAAAAAATTACATTGGTTCGGTTTTCCTTCTATCAAAATTAACAGCTTGTTTAGTAATGATGCATAGTTGTAAACAAAATATTCATGGCTGATTCTTAGGTATAGTTATAAAAATGATAATTATTTTTCAATTATTGAATAAATAAGATATGTATATATTTTTTTTTAAATGAGTGTGCTGGTCATACTATTCAGTTATGTTGGTAGACCTGTCAGTAACGGTTTGACATTTCGATGAAAACATAACCTGTTTTGGTTGGCGCTAAATCATATAAAACCAAGAATTATCAGCTGCCATGATGACGATATCACTAAAAGACCAGGTCAAGAACCTCTACGAACAACAGTTATTCTCCAATACTATCACTCTGGTACTTACTACGCGTTTACCGGTAAAAATCTATAATCTAAACAGAAACATACTTAATCTTTCTTTATTTAGGCTTCGATGGCTATTAACGTATATGGAAACAACATGACAGAGTACATCAACCCTCAAGATATATACCAACTGTATTGTTATTACGGCGATTCTTTGTTTCATACACAACAATATTTTAAAGCAGAATCAATATTTAAAAGGTAAAATGTTAGGTACAATTAAAAATGATATTCTATTGAATTTATATGAATTGTAGAGCGTTGCAAATACGCAAATCTTTGATCAAATCCAGAGGCACAGTGAAACCGAATGATTCAACCAAAGACATATATCCAGACATTGATATTAAATACAAATTACACATTTGCTACAAACATCTTAAACAAATTCAAAATGCCATCGATATTTTGCAAAGTGTACCGGGTATTTATCAACATGATTTTTATTTCTTTACATAGTATAATTATTAATTTGTTAAATTGTAGCTAAGCAACGTTCAGCGAAAGTTAATATGAGTTTGGGGGAAGTGTATGAGTCGGCTGGACAGATTCGACCAGCGATCGCAGCTTACAGGGAAGTTCTTCGATCATGTCCTCTTTCATTAGAGGCCGCAGAAAGATTGTTAGCGCGGTCTGTTAAATTAACCGAAGTTCTTTCCCTTATGGCTGAAGGTTGACATTACAAAGAAAGTATTGATCGTTGTTAGAATATGATAATACTTGTTCTTCATTTTTTAGGTACGTCAAATACAGAAGGATCTGGTCTGATTACATCATGGATAAATGCACGTGCCCATGCTTATTCTAGAGAATTTGCAATGTCAGCTAGATCAATGCGTCTTCTAGATACTCCGCCGAGTCCATTATATAATTGGCCTCATCTTCTCATATGTTTAGGAGAAGTACTTTATTTCGGCGGGGATTACAAACAAGCCATCGTCGCTTTTTCAAGAGTATTCTTCAACACAATTAAATTAATATTAATCAAATTATTATTAAATTATATTTTCCAGGCTCATTCTATAGACACTACAATGCAGAGAGGTCTTGCGGCTTACGCTGCATGCCTGGCTAAAGATGGTCGCCTAAAAGATATTGCGGAGAGGCTGATTCCCATGAGTAACTCATTACCTATTTCTCAATACACTGCCGATGAGTGGCTCGTGTTGGCTCATATTCAAATAGATAGAAGACAATTACCTCGAGCTGCATTCTTCACTCAAAAAGCTTGCCAAGTGGAGCCTAAAAATCCTGAAGGTCTTCTCTTAAAAGGTTAGCTTATTATTAAAACTTTTATGTATATATTTAAATTTAAAACTCCTTGAATTTGTAGGACATATTCTTTTGGGTTTGAAAAAATACTCGGATGCTCTCCCCCATTTTATAGAAGCCTTGCAAATCGCTCCGGGAAGATATGAATCGTATGCAGGGTTAGCGGAAACACATTTATTATTACGACGTCCCAGAGATGCTATAGCTGTAGCTTCAAATGCTTGCAAACAACTCACCAATTGTTGTAGAGCACTGACTGTAATTATTAAAAATATCAATATCATACAGCCAAAGCCTCGGTAGTGTGAACTTTTAATATAAAAAATTAATATGTTTCAGTTATATGCAAATATTTTACTCAAAGAAGGAAATCCTACAGCTAATTTAAAAGCTAAGACATTATTAGAAAGAGCATTGACACAAGACGAAAAATATTTACCAGCTGCTCTTGCTCTTGCAAAATTATTAGAAACCGAAGAAGATCCGCAGTCATCAATCGATCTATTAGAAAGACAGGTCAGTTGTTGTATAATGTGTAGTTTATTGAGAAATTTACCGAGTGTTTTCGGTTTTCAGGTAGCAATGTGTCCATCGGCAGCTCTTCACCAAGCATTGGGTGAAGCTTGGGCGAAGAGAAGTGGGAATGGAAATAATAATTATTCAGAAAAGGCCCTGCAGCATTTCAATGCCGCATTAGCATTAGAACCAAACAGTCGCAAGGCTTTAGACGCTGTTGCTAGATTGGATCGAGGCCCGCCGCCAAATCAACCCGGGAACTCTCAGTCTGGCGGCGACGAAGACACGACTTACGATATCGGTGGAGATCAAAACATTCCAAGTGACCAGAGCTATCCTCCAGATGAGAGTGAAACGGAAGCAATGTGGAGCGATATGGATTTGGAAGTAAACGAATAATTTTTTAACCTTACAATCCGTTAATTTACAAAGACTGAGTTCTTCAATATTTTTCTGTTATTTATGAATATTTTCATATTAGAAAATTGGGTAATTTGCATCAATCGAAAGTTTAGTGGAACTTGTGTCATATCAATGCTGCTAAATAAATATTGGGTATAATTTAACAATTTATCAATGCTGATTGACAAAAGAATGCAGTAAACCATTAGGTAAATTTACCTTTATATTAAGATTATAAACTGTCACAAACTTGTTGTCATTTTCTGGCCAAAATAATATAAAGAATTTTTGGTCCAGCAAATGAGACGATATATTTAATATATTATATGTAAATGTGTAGCCGATGAATAAAAAAAATACATTATCAAGAAGTTTAATTTATTCCACAGTATAAAAATATCAATATTAATGTGCGGCGGTTGGAGTTATTTCATCTGAAACTGTCCAATACCTTTCTAGGAAATGAAGTGTTTCAAAACCCACCTCGACCATAATGAGAATGATTATCATCCACTCTAATCTGACATGATGCCTGTCGCTCAACTGAGCTCCGACTAATTCGACAAGTTCAGCACAATGTGATAATTTTTCATTCAAAACCTAAAAGTGAAACGGTTGCATTCATGTGATTTTTAATGTATATTATTTTGGTACCTTTGTTCGTCGAGATAAACTGAAGTAGGCTATTGTCAATCCGTACAGCCTTTCCAGTTCCGCTTGCTCCCAGTAGAAATCGGGTGTGTCTAAAAGATCCGATTCCAAATTTATATGATGTCTTAATGCAAACAGTGCACCGGTTTTCTTCAATGCCTAAAAAATAAACTTGAAGTCATTTTCAGAAGTTTTCTAGCAGAATTTAACTGGGAAATGTCAATTGCTTTCTCATTTAACAGTTCACCTGTCAATGCAGTTGGGAAAAAAAATTATGAATGTCATCTTTTATAAGGAGTTTAAAATAGAATTTGTCTTTGAATTCTCTTAAGCAAACAAGAAGTAACAAAAAATCAAATTTACCTCTTCTCTGGACATTTTAATTGGCCTTCCTCTTTCCAAATCGTCAGTGACTGTGGCTAATGTGTCAGCATAAAAGTCTAAAGTGGCTTCCCAAATGCCGAGTTTGACAGATTGAGCCATTGCATTAGAAAATGTGTATTTTTCTAATATATTATCCGGATCAGGACTCAGCATGTAAATCGAATCTTGGAGATGACAATTTTTCCTGTATTCCAAAATAATAATTGTATAAATTGTTAATTTTTAATATTATTAGTATAGTTTTTACCCTGGGACTTGGTATTTGTAAGACATAAGTTCTTTTTCCCGAATTACAATCATGTCTTGGTACGATTCAGATTCAAACCGCTTGATAAATGACAGTACGTTGCTCGTTTCCAAATCTGTACAGTTCCAGAAAACCACGGCGCCTTCTCGGAAGAAAAATATATGACGAGGTTCATGACCGACTTGGTAATTGGCCAAAGTCAATAAAACATCAGGATTGTCTCCGTCAACCATTCTAAAATAATAATGAAAAAACAGTAAACAAACTCCAATTAGGCTTCAAAATTAAATATTTACTTAATGGGTTTATATAATTTTTCCTCGCGGAGTGCAATATGCAAATCTTCTAAATAATATTCTTTGGCAGTGGCAAAAGCTGTGACTGGATATCTTCCTTCCTCAAAGTTTTCGGGATCCTGTAGGCTATATCGCCTGTTTTTTGACCTCTTTTTGGTTAAGTTAACATCAGTTGATAAAAACCGTGAGCCGATAACCTTTGTCATAGAAATACTTGACCAGGAAGATAATAATACTGGTTGTGAGCTTTTGTAAGGAATAGCGGGGTGGAAAACATTTTGAGAAACACTGGAAAACCTCGGGGAAAACATTTTGAGAGCAGAAAATCCTAAGCGGCGAGGGAACGACATTTTCAAAATGACACTTTCTGACTGATAACAATAACAGTGCTGCCAACTATTGCAAATGAAAAATAAATAAATACATACATTTAATTTTATATTGATTAGTAATAAATTAAATAAATATATACTTGACTCATTTTGTATACTTTTTAATGGATTCTAAGTAACTCAAGGTTAATACTAAAATTTTTATAAATGTGAAGAAACCAGGGAGAAACATGGCAACCCAAAAGTGTAGCTGTCAGTGTAGCAGGCAAAGCTTAACCTAAAGATGAGGCTGTTTGCTTTCTTGTGTCGTAAGAACAGAATGCCTAATGGACACATCTTCAGAGGAAAGGAGAGACTCGTTAGAGAAGTCAAGGCCTTTGACAAGAATCGGCTACTAGAAGATTACCGAAGAGAGGAACACAACATGCTCTTATTGAGATATCCTTACCTCTCCTTTGTAATACTAATCACATTTATCTTTAAACTATATCACACCTAACTCTTCAATCACGCTTTTTTATTCATTTTAGGAGGAAAGTAGGGGACACAGCAAGGCTTTAGGATTACGAGAAAAGCGATTTGAGAAAGTAATAGAAGACCATAAACGAGTTTTTAAACAAAATGTTACATTAGAAGACAGATTAAATCATCTCAATGTCAAATATGCATGGGAATAAAATGCCCATTTTATTATAAGTTGTGTAATAAAGTTATGTTAGTTCGTTATTTTTTTGTTTTATTTTATTGTAAAAATATTATGATACAGTTAAAATTGCAATGATTGTGAAAATTACACAAAGAAACAATAATAATTGCGCAAAGTTTTTTTAATCGATTTCATGTAGAAATAATAAATTAAAAATTATAATATTTTGTATAATTTATTTTTTATTTAATAGGTATTATTTTCATAAGCAGAATATGCATTTAGGTATTGAATAAATTGATAGAATGGCATGAATAAATGTAAAATTTTACATATTGGCAATACCGTGTCGGCCTGTCATGTGTAGAGCAGTGTGACATGAAGGTGGGCCGCCGGTGATCGTTGACTACGGCTACGTGCTACGGGCTACGAGCTACGAGCTACGAGCGGTCATGGAGACAGGCGGGTGTTCAGGAAGGGAGAGTTCAGGTTCCATCAGATGCATCTTCCTGTGCGAGTTTCACCCAAAGGCAGGACCACAACTCACCTGCCAGGTCAGCGCAGTCAACCTATACTCTTACTGACACTAACATATCATACATCATACTCGTACATTATCTTCAATATCCATGACCCCATTGTCATACTATCTAATCTCGTTATAATTACAACATCTATTTATTCATTCATTGATGGTACAAGTTACAAAAAGTAACTGTACTAATTGAGGAACTTTTGGTTAACCCTGTTATGGGTATTTACCTTTTACTAAAGACAATAATTAATTATATTTAAGATATAAAGTGTTACTCAATTATCTCAAAACTGATTTATTCCCCCCAGTGTAGTCAATTTTTAAAACTTACTTATGTGATATGTTTATTATATTATTCTAAAAATTACATATTTATTATATTTCAGTTTCCTGACGATTACCTTTCCAAAGAAATATTTGATGCCATCAATGTGTATATCATTCCAAAGCCGCAATTACAAAGATGTTTAATCACTATGTACATTATTTTATTATACATTATTAATTTATTTTGATCACATGTTAATAATTTCATAATATTTTATTTCCAGTAATGTGCTGGGACACAAGATTATAGGATATCCTGTTCGAATAGAGCATTCGAGATATGAAAGAAATGCATTCCTATTCAATTTATGTTTTGTCTGTGATACTTGGGCACGAACCGTACAATACGAGCCGGTCGTCAAAAAGCTAGCCGAGCATTTGGTATTGTTATTTACATATTTTATTAAGTCGCATTGCCTTTAAAAATATTATTTATTATACTAACTCATATACAAATTAAGTTATACTCGATTAAAATATAGCTTTTTTTATTATTAATCCATCAGATTTCATAAAATGTATTAAATTATTATAACATGGGTAATCATTTTACATTGTTATACTCACACATATATTATATTATACCAAATACAGATAATCATGGAAGAAGAAAACCGATTCTTATCCGATGCGGCAGTTGATGGGTCCAAACTTCCAACTCTTCTCGCTCATCTCTTGCATGATTTAAATACTCACCGGAAAGCATCGATTGTTGGTCAGAGTCTCAATATCATTCTTTAATGCATGTAAAAAAAAAATTTTCAATGAAGTTTCATCTAGCATGTTCAATATGATTATTATTATTATTATTATGGTTTATTTTTCTTCATTATTAACATCGACCAATTTTGGGCGGGACTGCATAAATTTTAAATCAAGTACACTTTCACAATGTTTCAAATTGAATAATCTCTATGTAATTATTTATAACTATCCTTCAAAACATATTAGAGGGTGAAACTATGATGCATTTAAAAGTAGCTGAGGTTTGGAAAGATGCAGTCGTTGTAAGAGATCATGATGTACCAGTGTTTTTAAGGCCCGTGTCTTCCGATATGGATTGGGATTTAACAACGTCTCAGGTTTGAATTGTTTATATTATTTTTTTAAATGTTTAATAATAATTCATGCGAAATATATAGGTGATTCCATACATTGATGGATATAATCATATATCGAAGATATCAGCCGAGGCAGACGTTGAAAGTACACTCGTTAAAGCTTGTATCCAGAATTTAGTTTATTACGGAGTGGTGTGTATTCAATTGATTGTCATATTTATTTAAATATTAAAATATTTTTATGTGCAGGTTGCATTGATTCCAATTTTGAAATATGGAAATATGTATCGAGGAACTCCCGCATTGACGAAGCTCTTCAAAGATAAAACATTGCAAAGTGAATGTTTAACATACGTGGCGACCGGCGAAGGTGTCCCATCCATAAAACATGTTCTACAAATTTATTGCAGTCTCCTACAAGGCAGCACTCTGAAATCCGTCTGCTTGCGATTCTCTCCGCATACAAATTTCATTGACGAACGTAAATTGATCACTTTCGGATTGTTGCACAAGTTGATTCGATGCTTGCAAAAGTATCCCGTTTATGTCGGGGACAACCCCGAAGGATTGCGTAAATTTTTCAATGGAATTCTCTGCGTCGATCGAATCTGTTGCATGACCCATTTGGGTTTAAATCACGTGGAACATGCGATCGAAAGTGATCCCGATGTGACAGTTCTATGGAAGTAATTCATTGCCATTTTTACGAATATTTCATATACATACGTTATGAATAAAAAGTCCTAAATTGTACCGTGATTTACAATAATATTCATCGATTGGTGAGGCTATCAAAATTTTAAAACCAAATATTTCCATCCAATCCTATTTTACCACGTTTTTTTTTAATATGTATTTATTGTCATATAAATAAGAACCTTTTGAATTGTATGATTCTAACCTCAGTGATTCTCTCTATAGTAATATTTTTAAATGTTTATATGTGCACTCGAAGCTTCTGGTTTGCGGGAAAAAATATTTTTGACTAAAATGCAAGATTAATTCTCAAACCAACACACAACATGGCTTTTAAACATATCCCTCGCAAATTCGGAGATTTGAATGTAGTCAAATATCAAAGAAATGAACAATGTTTAGTATGTAAGACACTTGAAATGAAGAATACTTTTAGTATAATATCAGAGGCTTGCATCTCGTGTATCATCTAAAACACTTTTTTTCATTTATTTATTTTTGAATGTTAACTATTTAACAACAGTATTTTAGGTGTACGTTATTTATTGTTAGATATTATCAATCACTCCACACTTATTCTGTCGATCTCTACTCACTTCCCATACTAAATGATATTTTTATTATCAGAAGATATATTATAAATATGATATTCAATGAGTGTTTTTGTCCTTCGGTTTATTTTGGTATTTTATTTGAAACGAGATGAAAGATGTGTAAAGTGTCTCAGCTGTGATTAGAAAATATGACTTTGAATTATCAACAGACTGTATTGAAAAGTGCTTAAAAATTGTATTGAAAAGACTGTTGAGAGTAAAGATATTGTAAGTTCGAGACGTAACATTTGGTTGTTTGAATTCTTTATAATTGTGGTATTGGATTTTGTTGTTTATGTATATGTAAATCGAATAGTGAGGGCTTTATTCCCGAGCTGCGAGGAAGTTAGTGCCTAATTTATGATTTTTGTGCTATTTTTTATTTCTATGCAACGTATGATTAACACACGTGTTGGGTAATGTAAGTCTTCCAATTTTCATTCGTAAAATGAGAGAGGCCATTGATTATTATATGTATAGTGATTAAATATAATGTTATATTTATAAAGCACTTACACATTCACCGATTTCGTATGAGAAATATGTATACATTTGCCATGTAGTGATTTAACACAGTATTATTTTTTAATTTTTAAGTAACTTTAAATGAAATATGTATTTTTATTTTGTATTTTGGTTATGATGTATTTATTTACAATGTGAATTTTGAAATAAACAGGCTATTAGTGATGTGAATCTTTTTTTTATTTCTCTAATTGATATCCTTAAATTATTGGTACTTGACATAATATTAATGTTTCGCATTTCAAATATTTCGACTTTTGAAGTAATGTATTTATGCAAATCAAACTTTTTAAGTTATATATTTATGCATATGAAACTTTTTAAATTACATCATTAAATTGACAATTATAAATTTATCGATCAATTATCGTATTGGAATATTTTTTTGACTACTTTCAAACCAAGTTTTATTTAATGTTTAAATAAAAACAAACCCCCACGCTTAGGCCTTTGCGTCATATCTAATATTTATTACATACATATATTATTTTCTAATCATTTTATGAAGCAATACTGTGGGTGTGAAGAAGATAGACATTCATGTACTTTTCTAATAGAATTCTAATCTGAATAAAAATAATACTACAGTATCACTAATCACAGCCGTTTGCGCTATGATTATACAAAAGACGTTAGATAAATATCATATACAGTGGTATCTCGACTTACGTCCATAATCCGTTTCAAATAATTCGGCATAAGACTAACGCACTTAGGTATTGAAAATGGTTAATCCGTTCCCAATATTTTTAAGACAGTAATAATGAAACATATTCAAGCTAACCAAACCTCTATTCACCTCAGATCGCCGTAAAACTTAAATAATAGCCTTATTTTTGGTTATAAATAAAAACATTCTCCTAGTTTATAATTGTTATCATGATAACCTTTAGCCAAGTCTTACAGTACAATTTGCTAAGTTAAGAATAGTGTCACAACACAAGTTGACATTCATTAATGAAGGATATAAGCATTAAAACATTTTAATTGATTTAATAACATAAAACATTATTATAAATTACCGATAATAGCTAAAAGTATCAGATATCAGGGGAACAAATGCTAATTATACGATCTACACCTCTTCGGTCAATAAAAAATGTCATTAACATATTAAAAAGTAAAATTTTAGTAGGTAAATATCAAAAATTTTCGTTTTATAAACAATGTGGTAAAAATTGTCTATAGTAAATCAGAAAATACCAAAAGTTCTGTGATAGTGCTTAACAAATTTGAAAAACAAAACATCAAAACTTCAAAGCGAAATGTACTTCATCATAAATATTCAATGATTAAATAAAATATCCCAGATACACATTGCTTCCTAATTGAACATCTTATTTGACCCATAATACTTTTTTACCTTGGTGAGAATATTCTACTGTTCACTTACATGATTCTGAGAAGAAGAAAATGTTGTCAAAGTCATAATCGAAAAATCCGAAAAGGAATGATGTGAAGGTATTTCGGTTTAAATAATCAGCTTGATTACAGTGTTGCCTCAATTAAAATCATTTGATATTCATACCAGGGCTGTGGACTTGCTGAAAAAAAAACATGATTCCGTTTCTGAAATTTAACAAAAACAAAACTATAATATATATATAAAAAAAAAAAATCATTTTTGCGACGACTCCACATAAAATACTTTAATCCAGAGTATAATTCCGACTCCACAAATGCATACATACTAGCTGGATTACTTGATTTTGACAGCTGTCACTATCAAATTTGATTATTCTAGCTGTCAAAATCAAGTAATACGCCATTTTGACAGATGATTTAATCAAGTAAGAGTGACAGCTATCATGTATGCATTTTACTGAATACGACTGTTATACATCCAGTTGAATGGCCTGCTAATATAATAATCGGTGGTATCGGTGAAGTGTGAAACGCACGTAGGCACTTGTGACCACAATAGATATAAGATGTCCCGCCACAATATGTAAGTCTGGGTAATTATTTCAAGTGGAAACAGGACTTCAAGGGAATATTTGCAGGGTTGTGTTTATAATAATTGTGATTATTTGTAATTGTTGTCACAAGTGCGACGCGTAGAGCAGTGACGCACATTCAAAGTTGTCTGTCCATGTTGTTGAAAAAGCATCGAGTGCGTGGAGGGGAGAACAGTACGGCGAGTACGAGGAAGAACAGCCTCGTGGTCAGACGTGGCCGGTACTTGACTTGTATAACCAGGAGTTACTATAACCAGGAGTCACTATAACCAAGAGGCGGGGCTTAGTTAGTTGAGTGCGTGCTGGACGAAGACCGAGGAAGACATGGCCTTCTCTTTGCTCAGGATCGGAGTGCGGGTGGCCAGGGGAACCGCCGCTGAAGGGAGGGCGGCGCTTGCATGTGCCATGACTCCTGCTCATCATCATCACAGGCACAACTCCTCGGTAACTTCCATCTTCAATCATTTATATGTACACATGAACCCGTGGCCTTCGACAGCCGGTGAAAGTTAATCAAAACAACGCACACCGTACAGGGTGACCATATGTTAATATTAAATGCACTATTGCGCTTTTGATTAAACTTTTTTTTTTGTTAATGCATTATAAATGTCCGGTTGAACAGTTCGCAGCGAACTGTCAACGAGTGGAAATGTATGAAACTCTTATGTTTGCACAATCTGACAGCGAACTCCGCGCGCACAGTACTTTTATATATTTAATTAACCTTATACTATAAAAGTTCATATAAATGTGTAGAGTAAATGCACGGGAAATATAATGTGAAATCTTATCGCAGCGAACTGTCAAAGAGTAGAAATATATAAAACTCTTATGCTTGCACAATTTGACAGCGAACTCCGCGCGCGCAATATATTTTATTTTATTGACTAACCTTATAGTATAAAATTTTAAATAAATATGTAAGGTGAATGCATGGTCAAATAGAACGCGAAATATTATCGCAGCGAACTGTCAATGGGTGGAAATATATGAAACTCCAGTGTTTGCACAATATGACATTTAACTCTAATTTATTTTAATTTTATCTTAGAATATAAATTTGAAGAATAAATGCCCGGCCAAATAGAACGCGAAATCTTATCGCAGCGAACTGTCAACGAGTGGAAATAAATGAAACTCTTATTACAGCGAACATTAGTTTTATATATTTTATTATATTAACTAACCTTATAGTATAAAATTTTATATAAATATGTAGAGTAAATGCTTGGTCAAATAGAACGCGACATCTTATCGCAGCGAACTGTCAACGATAGGAAATAAATGAAACTCTTATGCTTGCACAATTTGACAGCGAACTCGGCGCGCACACTAGTTGTTTATTTTAATTTTAATAACTTACCTTAGAATATAAACGTATAGAGTAAATGCTCGGCTAAACAGAATGTGAAATCTGTTCGCTGCGAACTGTCAACGAGTGGAAATATATGAAACTCTTATTACAGCGAACATTAGTTTCTTTATTTTATTAACTAACCTTAGAATATAAATTTCATTTAAAAGTGTAGAGTAAATACCCGGTCAAATAGAACGCGAAATTCGTTCGCAGCGGACTGTCAATGGGTAGAAATGTATGAAACTCTTATGACAGCGAACTCTGCGCGCGCAATAGTTGTATTTATGTATATTAATTTATTAACTTATCTTAGAATATAAATGTGTATAGTAAATTCCCGGCCAAATAGAACGCGAAATCCGTTCGCAGCGAACTGTCAACGGGTGATAATTTCACATTTATCATTTTAATAACAAACCGTAAAAAATATATATGGATATTACTGACATTTTACACTAGTTAAATCGAGTCATGTTAAATATCGGCAAGTGCTGCATTTTTGTGCAATAACTATATTAAAAACCAATTGATTGTACAAAAATGTGACATTTACTTTACACATTCTGAAACGAAAAGTATATAAAATATTTTATAAAAAAGAGACTTGTCCATATTTGAACACGTTGATTCACTTTAATTATATGTATATTTTATTATTAGTATTTTAAAATACACGATTTGTATTAAAGGTATATAAATAATAATAAAAAAACGCAACATTTGTTCGCTTGCGATTGTTTTGTTTTTGTTTTAGAGCATGCGCACATTCAGCAATATATTATATTATCGAACCGATTTAAGCAATTTTATTATAAAAAGATATTTTTTTTGTGAAATGGCTCTTTTTTTAATACTGACAGTTACTCTATAAATAAAGTATACATATTTTTTTCACACCGAGTCTTCTTTTTAAAGTTCAAAGTAACGGTAAATCGGCCGCTCTCGCTTTCTATTGAATATATCAAATAAAATAATTTATTATAAAGTGGTCACCCATCCAAATAGTGTCCAGTTTAAAATAAATTGCGCACGATTGGCGCTTCCGTCCGATTATATTTTGTCCATACATAAACCGGCTTTAAATATGAAATTTACATAAATTATGTTAAAATATACGCGAAACAATATCAAATGCTAAATTACTCAATAAAACCCCCCGTTTATTTATCAAATATCTGAGCACATTTGCTCTACAAACATAAGAAATAAAGAGGGTTCTAGACTCTTCACCCCTATCGAAAATACAACCCTTATTTTTCTTCTGGTTTGTACTAGAAACAATTTATTTTTAAAATATAAATGTCATTCTTTGATGAAATTCGAATTAAAGTGCTTTTTTGTGTCGTTTTGTACAAGTAAGACATCCACGTTGGTCTCAATTAGTCGCATGTGTATAACGAACTATTTATTGTAATATATTATCATTGAGTTGAAGTTTATTTATTTATATTTAAAACAAAAAAATAATAAATATATTGAATTCTGTAAATTAATATGAAGAAAAGACACCAAAATAAAAGAAATAATCTAGTCGATTATTGGAATTTAATTGGTCTCAATTAGTCGCATATAAACAACGCACGATTTATTTTAATACATTATTAAGTTGAAGTTTAATAATTTACGTTTTATATCAAATTAATCAGTCAGAATTCTACAAATTATTATAAAGAAAAGACACCAAAAGAAAATAAATAATGAATTTGATGTTTTTGTTTATTTATTTGGTCTCAATTAGTCGCATATGTAAAATACACGATTTATTTTAATACATTATCATTGAGTTGATGTTTATTTATTTATATTTAAAACAAAAAATAATTATACAGTATTGTACAAATTATTATAAAGAAAATACATCCAAATAAAAGAGATAAGCAATTTGATTATTTTCATTTATTTGGTCTCAATTAGTCGCATATGAACAAAACATATAATTGTGGTGAAATTTATTTGTTTACCTTTAATACAAATATAATTTGTATAGAATTGATTAAACTAATATAAAGAAAAGGCACTCGAGTAAAAGAAATAAGCAATTTGATTATTTTAAATTATTTGGTCTCAAATAGTCGCATATGAAGAACGCACGATTTATTTTAATATATTATTGAGGTGAAGTGTATTTATTTAATATAATAATATTACACAAATATTTTATCGGTATTTATTTGGTCTCAATTAGTCGCATTTACATACATATACATCATTGAGTTTATTTATTTGTTCATATTGCAAAACTATAATATAATTTAATTATAGTGTGAAATTTGCTCTACAGTGGAAAAAAAATACTGATTACATAATCCAAATGAACTTATTTGCATTTAAAAGCTTGATTTATATATTTATTTATTTTTTAAAACAATTTATTATCAGTATTGTGCGCATTTTGAATATTATCAGCGTTACATTTGACCCCCTTTATTCGTTGATGGCTGCAAAATTATTTATTTTTTCATAATAATATTTTAAATAAAAATCATCTTAACGAATTATCTAATAAAATTTGATGAAAGGTCCCATAAATTGAATCTAAAAAAATATTTTGTCATTTATACGAAATTGGGAGAAGAGTGTTTTTTTTCAATATGCAGAAACCAGTTTTGTGTGTCGTAAGTTTGTAGAGCAAATGTCAAATTTTATACATGCTAAAATGACTATGATGATTAATGAGTAATCAGGTTCTACAATCATAGGAAATAAAGTATATTCTGACTGCTTTATTCATAACAACATATTTTTTTCTACAATGTTTACTCTTTAAGCCGTAAATATTATTATAAAAATATGTTTTTTTTCGTCAAAATATTTTTAATTGATTTATTTATACACATAGATATTTTTTTTATATTATACTATTAAGTATATTTTTTTCTTCTATTAACTATTTCAATTCACACATGGAAAACGAGCATATTTTGATACATTTAATATATAAATCGTTTTAATTTTATTCTAAACTTTCACATAATGCATTTGTTTTTAGATTTTTCGGTTGATTATGATTATGATTTATGATGTGCAATTTTTTTTTAATAATAATATTTATTTTATAATTGCTATCTTGTGGTGTGCAAAGAGATATCAGAAAAAGTGTGTAACCAGACACTTGCGGTTTGTTATGTTTGTTTTTTTTTAAATATTTATTTTTATTGAAAATGAATGCGTTTCAATGAATTACTTTGTATTTTTATAAAACATGAGTACATATTCATATTTTTAGCTTCTTTGTTGTATTTTTGTGATATCTTTATATTTAAAAAAATGACTCGAGCGGGATTTGAACCCATGACGATGGATTTAAGTTTGGAATCATTTAATTTGTATAGAATAGCCATACTATTTTTTTCATAATAATCACCGCATTTCTTGAAAGAGTCAAACTTAGTTAAATTCAATAATAATACAAAATGTGTTCAAAATGAATTTCAAATATTTTAAAATGTCAACACGAAAAATATAATGAAGTAACAATAAAATAATTGAGAATCTTCGTTTATGTATTATTAATGAGTGAGTAGATATGATGTTAGTATCGTATAGCAACCCTTAATTAATTTGTGTAGTTCTTTGACCCGTAATAAATTATTTTATCATTTTTTTTTCAATAATCAAAAAACATCTTACAAATAATAATGCCAACATGAAAAGAATTATGAATTAAAAATAAAATAATCTTTTATGAGTTCGAGATTCTTCGGCTATTATTAATGAGTGAGTATTCAATATAATAGTATACTAAGAGAGTGTTAGTGATCGGTTGTGTACGAATAGACTAGATCTTGGTAGTATTGATGTACACGCATACGCACCGCACGCAACACTCTTATTATACGATTATATTGATGTTAGTATCGTATGGCAACACTGTTCACTTAATTTGTGTAGTTCTTTGACGAATAATTAATAATTTTTTTATAAGAAAAAATAATGTAGCCCGTTTTAAATTATTTTTTAATATTCAAAAAATTAAAGGCAGTTTGAGAATCTTCGGCTATGTATTAATAATGATGATGTTAGTTAGAATTTTCGGCTATGTATTATTAATGAGTTAGTATCGTATGGCAACACTGTTCACTTACAAATTTGCGTGTTGTATAGTTCCCATTTACTAAAAAAATATATATTATTTCTGAATTACACTAATAATAAATGTTGTTAGTTAAAGCATTGTATTAATTATTAATCTTTCGATGACTCTGGTTCAAATTTGAATATGAAAATATTAAATACATACACAGTTTCTTCGTGAACGTGATAATTTATTAGTTTAATAGTTACATACATACATAGTTCCGAGAGTTAACTGACCTCAGTTATATAACCACGTGTTGAGGTGTCGGCGTTTGATTTGTGTTATATAATAATTAATTTTATTTATAACAATGAATGTGTGACTTACACGTGTCTTAAACGACACACTCGAGTTGAACGATCGTTTTAATGATCATTAAATTATTTTTTTATTTAAATATTCATGAGCGTTGCGAGTGCGTGTTATTTTATAGGGTGTCTTTGTTAATATATATTATATATATATATATATATTTTAAAGTTAGTTAATTTTTTTAATAGTGTACATTATCGCGAATGGCCTTCGTATAGAATGGCAGCCACAAGGAGAAACTGTGTCGCCATATTAAGTGTCGATGAACTCCGCCATGTTTATAAACAACATAATATTCCAGTTCCTCTGTGCCACAATGCTTAGTGGTTTAACCCTAAGTTATAACCGAAATCTATATTAACAGGCCTTACAACTGGATGTATAAATATCAACATGGCGGTCCGAGTGTGGCAACACTAATTGTTTAAGCGCGCTAAATTAATTCTTCATAAAGGTGTATTTAACTCTTGTTAAACATTATTGCTTATAATCATGCGTGTACGAAAATTGCTTTTGGTATTGGACCACTGCACGGGTTACATTTTATTTACTGCGAGTTATAACCACAATAATATTAATAATTATATCCTATTATAATTAATTTCGGAATGACAGTGGTTTATAAATATCAGATATCAAGATGACAGACCAAGTAGATGAGTCTGAGTGCTGACAATTGGTGTTTCTTCCGTCTCTCATCTTTATATTAAATATTATTTTTATTGTCAGTTTATATTGGAAAAGTAACCAAAAATTCCGTAATAAATAATTACAGTATTTAATATGAATAATTAAAAAAACCAAATTATTTCGCTCCTTTTTTATAATATTTAGACTTTGTTTCTAATGTTTGTATAGTTCGCCAAAGTTTCAAAGAAATTCACCTCTACGGTGAAAAGAAACAATGAGTGGTTGTTTTATACGAAGAAAATATTATTAAATCATATAAATATACAATTCTATAATACATACGTAGGGATTTTTTAAAAATAAATCGACAATATTTAAAATTATTTTATTAAAAAAGACATTTTACTTACCAGTTTTAATAATATGTATTATAAGAATAACGGAATTAACCAGCGTTTAATTTTAAAATAAAGTGTGTATGTTTAGGAGAATTTAGCGATTTTCTGTACGTAATGTATTTTTTGTTTGTAGTGTTGAATGAGCGTTTTTTTATACAACGTGTTTTCAATTGAAAATAAAAGCTTTTTTTTCGCCATTATGTAATGCCAGTGCGATTATTAAAAAAATATACCAAAACGGGCCTAAGCATTTTTTTGTATAAAAAAATAATTTATTAATAATAAAATAATTTATTATGACAGCTTGAGAATCTTCGGTTTTATTAATGAGTGAATATATGTTGTCATTAGAGAATAATAAAATCAACTTATGATATCATCGCATTAGTTCAAGTACAAGTTCAAGTTAAATTTCAACAAGTTATTGTTTTTCGTCAACAAGGTATTGTTGACTTTGCAAAATGCGCAGTGAATTTTGGTTTAAATGACGCTGTACCGTACTTTGTTTACAAATTCAAATCAGGCGGTCAATCACATAACAAGTAAATACGCAAGATTCTCAAACTTTTTAAAATAATGATTAAAAATTAAAAAGTTTAACTAGCCGACTTGGACCATTAATGAAGGTGTGGTTGTGTTGTATTTAATGTACCATTCCTTACATTTAATTATTTGAGTATCAATAAAAGACATGTTGTATATTTTGAAAATTTATATCGGTGGATGATTAACCCTAGAATTTATCCGTTGTTTGATTATAACTAAGCATTGCAAACTGTTTTTAATTTTTAAGCAAGCTCAGTCGATATATTAGCAGGCTATACAACTGTATGTATACATATCAAGATGTCGGACCAAGCAGATGAGTCTCGTCCACTAATATATATATATATATATATATATATATATATATATATATATATATATATATATATATATATATATATATATATATATCATCATCATCATAAGCACTCCAGTTCAGTGGATAAACCAAGGCTTCCTGCACCAGCATCTTCCACTTATTTCTATTGGAGGCCGTGCCCTCCAGTTATTAATTCCTAAAACTCCGAACTGGCTACCTTTATAGAATCCCTTGTCCACCCAATTCTACCTAGGGCTACCCTTCTGCCTCTCTTACCTATTAGGCTTGCTGGATAGTATTTCCGATACTATCCCTCCTGCTCTTTAACCCAACCTAATGTTAAAGCCCTAATAAACTGCACTACGTTCACGCTCTTATATAATGAGTAAATCTCATCGTTCCGTCTAATTCTAAATAGTCCCGGTGCCTCCTGAACAGGACTCAAGATCCTCTTAAGAACCTAAGTAGCCTATCCTCCTCAGTCTTGGTAATAACCCATGTTTCTGCACCGTAGGTTAGTACTGGCCTAATTAGCATCTTGTATAATTCTACCTTGGTACTTCTACTTAGATATCTTGATCTGAGCAAGCGTACTAAGCCGAAATACGCCCTATTAGCACTATATATATATATATGTATGTATATATTAAAAATTAATTTAAAGCGTTAGTGTTGCTTATCTTGGGCGATATATTATTATTCTTGTTTGATAAGTTCCCTTTTATTTGCCTACGTGACAATGGCCACATGTAAATGAGAGAACTATTTTGTCGATGACGCTCCAACCTTGAATCATTCTCCAATACGCATTTATTAATCCTCAAGGATATGTTTATTATGAGGAAGCTGGATCTAGAAGTATCCTGAAGGACAATGCACGTGGGAATTATTAATATATCATTGTTATCCATACACAAGTCTCTAAATATAGAATATAAACAAAAGCACGATTAATGAGTCATTCAACGACTGCGTGTTCCACTAAAACACTACAATATATTATATTTTTGTGTTTTCTTTACGATTTTTATCTGTTTGTTGATAAATCACACGGTAAGTCACTTTGTTTGCTTAGCAATATGAAGCTGAGATAACATGACTTATATAACAATCAGTCAAAGCTCCTTGAAAAACCAAGTAAAGAAGCCTGACTTTATATTTTATAAAGTAATCAATAAGGCAGATTATGTTTGTATAGAGTTTCACATTTTCTCTAGAAACAAAGGAAATACACAGTAGTTTAATCTTGTCATACAGTGTCTAGTTTTATTATTATCAATTGCACAATTTATAAATGATAAATCTATTATTGTTTAAATCCTAAATAAATTCCTTTGTTTGGATTTGACCAAATTAGAGTATTAAATAATTTTTTTTTTATATTATACATATTAAATAATCTTAGAATTATTATTGCTTGAATTCCTGTGTTTGGAATGGACCAAATTGAAGTATTAAATTAAATGTTTTTGTATATTTAAACTGAATAATCTTAGAATTTTTATTGTTTAAATCTTAAATTCACGTGTTTTGAATGGACCGAATTGGAGAATAAAATAAAATGTTATTTTATATTAAATAATCTTAGAATTATTATTGTTTAGATTCCTGTATTTGGAATGGACCGAATTGGATTATTAAATTAAATTTTTTTTTTTATATTCTACATATTAAATAATCTTAGAATTATTATGGTTTAAATCTTAAATTCATGTGTATGGAATGGACTGAATTGGAGTATTAAATTAAATGTTTTTTTTTATATTAAATAATCTTAGCATTATTATTGTATAAATCTTAAATTCCTGTGTTTTGAATGGACCGAATCAGAGTCTTAAATTAAATATAATTTATTAAAGGCCAACGTTTTGTTCAATGAGGTGATCTTTTGTTACATTGTGTCATCACATTTTTTGGTCAGTAACCTTCTTTTTTTTGCATTTAACAATTCCCCAAAGAACCGATTTTTATAAGAATATACACCATTTTATTTTGGATCAAGCACAAGTAAATTTCTTTAGCTTAATTGTTTTTAATATCAGTGTTGTAGTCGAATACCGTTGAGAATCATTTCGTTGAAGAATCCGTCTGTCTGCACATTATATGCATTTGTCTGGCCGTTAACATGCACTTAATTGAATGCAATATCTTGTCCTTGTTCCACAATGTGCAATCAATTGATAAAAATACTGAAATGTTTGCTGTTTAATAGTGTAATGGTTGGATAACGATAATGATGACTTTGTCCTAGGTTCAAGGGTGTTCGTTGGTTGTGTCAATGCACCTTGTTGTGTCTATTTCAAGACGACTAACTTCACTTTTAGATATTCAGGATATGCGACTTGTACCGGGCACTTGTGCGAATCATTCTATTTATTACTCTTGGTAATTTAACTGAAGGAATTATAAGCTTAAACAAAGCAATTGTGAAATAAGTAGTTAACAGAAGATTTAATAGCTTAATAATTTATTGAATGATTAGTTATCCACATAAATAGTAAAGATATTAATTAAATATAAATTCTACAATATTTATGAATATAACATTT
This sequence comes from Agraylea sexmaculata, assembly GCA_022606485.1. Taxonomy (NCBI): domain Eukaryota; kingdom Metazoa; phylum Arthropoda; class Insecta; order Trichoptera; family Hydroptilidae; genus Agraylea; species Agraylea sexmaculata. Next base: position 16,203 of record JAGTTH010003746.1, on the reverse strand, counting down.
CATACATTTCTTTAATTATGGCATTAAACTCAGACTTCATCACTATCAACAATGTAAATATTAAATTGAAACAATTCTGAATAAAGCAACTCAATGCAAGTGTTATTTAATGTGTATACAAGGAAGGATTCAAATATTAATAATATAAAAATAATCTATACTAGATACTTATTCATTATAAAAATTATTTAAAGCATTTATATATTATTTAAAAGAATCCTAGTGTATTAATTGATTATTTATTTAAATGATTTTTTTATTAAAAAATATACATATTCACATATAGTATAAAACAAAAATGTATTATTAATAATGGGTTTTTACTTTGTCTTTAAATACATACATTTTTTTCATTAATTGCTAAAGGCTTGTTGAATAAATTGTTGAAATTAAATGAAGTGATCTTTTGTTATTTGGTGTGTCACATTTTTTGGTCCATGAAATTTTTGATAATGTATTAAATTATGAATAAACTACGTAGTGGAAAATTATATTATTTGTAGGACAAAATGTTTTAAAAGTCATCACCTTTTTTATTTGCACCGAGCAAATATGCACAGGGTTGTCGCAATGTACTTTACATATTAAAAAATAAATATACTCACCCCTTATTTTGTGACGGAGAATTGTGACTCTTTAATTAACACATTGTGATTGATTAATAAATATTATTTTTTTGCAGGCATCTTTTCAAATTAATTCTACACTCGCTTCAAACAATTGTCTGTTGGACTTGAGGAACTCCTCGGATAAAAATAGTTTCGATGTAGCCGTTTCTAATTCTCGCAGCTATGCAGTTTCCAAGAGGAATTACAGCAAACGTACTGAAACAGACATCAAGAGAAAACAGGAAGATGACAGCGATTCCGACTCTGACTCGGATTCCGATACCGAATGCAAGGGAAAAGAACGGGTAATGTTCTACAATACGTCGGTGATTATTATTTTTTTAATAAAACGTGATGTTTTACAGTCGGAATTCTGGCGCCGTAAGATGCGTACATTTCACGGTATTTTGGACGTGAACAAGGATGGAGTGATCGCCTTTGACGATTTCCAATTACTCGCCAAGAGATTCCAGGATCTCGGGCATTTGGACGAAACCCAGGGTGACGAGTTTAGATCCGTTATTAGAGTGAGTTGTTATTTTCAATTGATCCATCGATATTTTACAGCATTATATATCTCTGTGATAAAGAAACTTGCCTCTAATCTAATAATACTGTATGTGTTCACTTGTGTAAATACAATCTGAGTGCACATGTTGAAATTTTTTAAACAAACAAGAAACTCATATAATTGTAAAAACCCACAATTTATAAGGTTACAATATCTCGTGTTGTGTTGAGATATTTTTTAAAAAGTTGGAAAGAGCATTTGAACATATAAGTTTATTCAAGATATTTTTTTTTATAACAGCATTAAAAAATGTTTGTCATTCAGTTTCATTTTGACAATTTATTTAATTTGGAATTGGGAATAAAAGTAGACAAAGTCAGAAAGTGTGGTTGAAAAATTTTTCATTGTATTGAGAGAAAAATAAGATAAATATATTTTCCTTTCCATATTTTATTTTTATATTATGACAGTAAAATAATTGTTTGTGGCTTATTTATTTTACTACCTATTCAATGCTCAAAACAAATGCAATGTTGGCATTTTCTAAATAAATCCTATTTTTACGATTTCTATAGAATTTATTGTACATAAATGTGATAATTTATTGGAAATATATTCTTTTATAACAGCATTAAAAAATGTTTATGGTTCAGTTTCATTTCGACAATTTACTTAATTTGGAATTGGGAATAAAAGTAGACAAAGTTGGAAAGTGTGATTAAACTTTTTTTTCACTGTATTGAGAGAAAAATAAGATAAATGTATTTTCTTTCCCATCTTTTATTTTTATATTATGACAGTAAAATAATTGTTTGTGGCCTATTTATTTTACTACTTATTCAATGATCAAAAAATGCAATGTTAGCATTTTCTAAATAAATTCTATTTTTAAGAGTTCTAAAGAAAGTGATAATTCATTGGAAATGAATTTTTTTTATTGACAAGCATTTTGAGGTCAGCTCGCTCTTCTGATGAAAATTACTGACTCAAAAATGGATTATTTATAATCCAAACTTTTAAATTATGAGTGAGAAAAACGGGTTCCGGAAACAAGTTTTTTTTTTTAATAAAATAATGTATTTAAATAATTCTTTTTAGGTAACTTGGGAAGAACAATGGGGTGAAATCTCGCCTTATAATCTGGTGACTGTGGAGCAGTACTTAACCGACATGAATCATGTTCTCAACGATAAAGAATTGAAAAAGAGAGCTCACAACTTCCTTCCGTACTTGTTCAAGGTAATCAAATAATCAATATACTCTTTCGGGAAATAATCACAATTAATTGTAAATATATTACAGGCCCATTATATTGGAGGCAAATTCGTTGAGTGTTATTAATAAATAATTGTATTGATTTAAAATTACAGGCCGTGGACAAGGACGGCTCTGGATTCATTTCGGTGAATGAATTCAAACTGTTCTTCAAATGCCTCGGCCTGAGCGAAGAAACGGCGGCGGTCTCGTTTGCCATCATCGATAAGAATGGAGTGAGTTGAATGTCGATTAAGAGGTTTGTTGCAAATAATACCGATTCACCGTTTTGCAGGACGGGAAACTATCGCTGAAGGAGTTTGTCAAATTGGGCAAAGATTTCTTCTTCACCGAGGACGAGAGCCGAGTGTCTAAAATGTTTTGGGGGCCGTTGACAGATCATTGAGATTAATCCTCGCCTCCGTTGATACATTTCGCATATTTTCTAACCTCGAAATATATAAATATATATTATGATTTTTTTTTTATACATTTTTGACTCGTAATCTAAGGATTACCCATTTTTTCCCCGCGTGCGAAATGTTCGAATGTGCAGCAATTTGTGGAATAATAAATTAAGATGATGATAATTCGACTGAGTAGTGAAAACTTGTAAATGTCATTGGTTATTAATTGTGTTTAATAAGATCCAGTAATTTTACATCTATCATTCCCTACTATTTAAGCAATGTTTGCATTTTTATATTAACTATCCAACATGTTACTGAAAGCAATTTTGACGAATCTCATTTTTATATCATCTTGTAAATGGAAGGATTGTTTTTTTTTTTTTCTAAAATGTATGTTTTTTCCACTCCTAGGGTAGCTTTTTGAGATGTCAAAATTTTATAAATTCAATTCAAAATTAGGGACCAATTGTACATGCAGAACCTCGACGATCCATTGTACCCTTTTATAGTCATTTTTGAATTGAAATAAAAATTATAAAAATTAAAAAACTTGCATTTTATTGAGTAATAATTTGAACAATTTCATTAAACTAAGTTCAATTCGGACTTCATGGAATTTATCGATTGGACGATGTCTCTTATTTGTGCTGTCCTGAAAAATATACAACCATTATTTAATTTAATTCGATTTATTGATTAATTTTAAGACTTACTGTTGCTCGAGAGTGGCTTTTATTATGTCGTTGTGATTTTTTCCGAGTATCACTTCTTTCTTCTTTCGATTGGCCTCCCAATTGGCAATCTGGAAATTAATTTAAATTGAATTGATCGCTTTTTAGGGCATATTAAAATAATGTTTACTTGAACTTCTTGATATCTCTGTTTTCTTTTAATCTTTTCCACTTCCTTTTTGAAATGTCCCATTTTTCCATCCATTGCTTTGACTTCGTTCGACATTTCCAATTCCAAAGCGGACGGAGCCGACTTTTGTTGGCTCAGTGCAAGTAATACTTTTTCACACCTAAAACAGTTTTATTATTAGATTTTGCATTTTAAATAAAACTTAATGTTATTTTTCTACCTCTTGTTGAGGAGTTGTTGGGCTTTCGTAGTTTCATTACATTTATCTCGAAGGCGTTTGGCTTCTTCAATAACCGTGTTGCTGTTTGTCTTCCATTCTCCGATTTCTTCCAATTGGTGCTTTTTGAGGAGTTTTAGGGTTTTAACACGTTTTTCTATTTCCTTTCTTGCTCGTTCTAATTTTGTGAAAAACTCTTCTTGGAATATGTGAGTAGCGTGTGTGAGAAGCTAAAAGAATATATAATTTAAAAAAAACATTCTTTTAGAGCTATTTATTAATGCATAATGACATAATTTAAAAAAAAAATATTGTAGCAAAAATAAAATCAAAATTCAAAATATAACCTTCCTATTGAAAAACATTACTAAATTAAATAAACATGTAAAGGTAAGAATTATAAGAAAAAATCTTGTTCTTTAAACTAAATAAAGATTTGATTTGATTTGAACTAAATAAAGATGATTAATGTGGAATAACCTAATATTAATTGATTATTAGAAATGGAACAATAAAAATATTCTCAATAGTAAATTATAAAACAATAATGAAACTTACAATAGACATTTTCCTGAATGTTTCAGTTTGAGTCTTTGTAGAATTTTCGGTATCGGTATTTTGCAATGCCAATTTCAAAATCGGCTGAGACATTTCGTGCTTAAGTAACTGTTTTATTTGAACATCAAACGGCACTTTTTGCAGCTGCAATTTAAATCGATTAAAATTAATATGTAAGATTAAAAAATAATTGAAAATGTTACCTCTTTGAGTGAAGTGGAGAATTCACTTCTGTTAGTATTAATCTTCATATCTTTGACAGTGTCCAAGGTGTCATTGAACAGCATCTCTTCAATGCCGTCCTTTTCGAGTGTTTTGGTGATCGCTCTTCCGTCGGACAATAAAGTGATGAGAGCGTGAGGGGAATACATGATGGCGACGCTCGCCGGAGGATTGACTTCATTCATCTGACTCGTTTTTGTGCAAATCACATATTCCGCAATACTCGGCTGATTCAAGCTGGGAAGAAGTTCTTCAATGTCCTCTACAAAAACAGCAACTTAATAATTTGATAACTTTCAATAAACATGAATAAACTTACCATCGTTTCCGTTGAAGAATGTTTCCAATTGGTTCACAACCGGGGCCGTAATCATGTGCACGCCGGCTTCGTGATAACAGAAATATCTATTTTTAACACCTTCGTCAGGAATCAGGAATATCGGACACGTGTAACTCGGATCTGAATCGTTTAAGCATAATCCGAGATCTAATTCAATAGCTTCGATTACGTATAATGAATGATTCGAAGGGAACTTCTCAGACGGTGCACACTAGAATAAAATAAAATAAGTGAAACATTTTATTTTTTTAAATATGTATTTATAGGGTGCGTAGCTACCTATAAATACATATTTTATGTATTTATAGGTAGCTACGCCACCTATAAATACATTTGGTCATGGATTCAAATTACGCACGATTAAAAAAAAAATATTTGATCGGTTATTACGACTGAGAGATCAGGAATAATATTATAAAATCCCGATCAATCGTCTTGATCCAGGTTTACTCTAATTTCTTGTATTTTAAGGTAAATACTGATTATTAAGTCGGTGACCTGTGTAACTAGTAATAGTTAAGATTACCGACAGATAATTAATTAACACATAGTTGTGTCTAAATAATATGTATTTCAATAAACAACAATATAGACCTAAGAATTGTAAGTTTTCATAGTATAAATAAAAATCAACAAACTTTCTCATCATCTTCTTCATTGGGCAACAAAATACAATGATAGAGAGTTCCACCGCAAGTTGCAATTGAGATGAGCGAGTTTCCCAGCATCATAATGGAACAGGACTCCACGCCATAATTATCATCGGCCGGAGGATACATTTTCAACGGCCCCACTACGTCCGGAGGTGAACCCCTAAAAATATAATAAATAAATTAATAAACCATCACAATTTAAATACAAATTTGTACAACCGTTTAGAATCGATTGTAACATCCATCATGTAAACGTCTCCGTTGCCTCGGAGAATAAGCGCTGGCCATCGAATGCTGTATTTATCCGGATCGGTATTATCTCGGAAGACATTCCGTCTGGGAGGAGCTCTCGGCGGGGCCACCACAAATGAAATGGCCGTGTCTCCGAGGACGTGGCACGGCAACAATGTAGTCCTCGGCACTCTCGGTCCGCACGGCCAGTTGCATATGAAATGATTTTCAGTACGGCTGACATCGTACAGTCTCAAGGAATTATCAGAAGTCAGAACCAGAAGGTGACTATCGGAAGACGAGGCTGGATGCCAAGAAACTTGGAATACTTCACACTGAGTTATGTACAACCTCTCATCGATGTTTTGAGATCTGAAACAAATAATAAGTTGAATATTAAATTGATGAATAAAAATCATAATGGAATTGTTACCCAGTATAATATGAATATAAAAACAGTAGGTTTTAAAATGAAGTTTTATGATATTCTAACACTACACACCAATACTACCAAGCTCCAGTCTATTCGTATACGCACCAATACTATCAGCTTTAGTACGACTCACTAACACTCTTATATTAATTATGGCCGTTACTTCACAAACATAAGAAACTGAATGGCGTGAAAATTTTGGTCAGTTTGCCACTTTAAAATAACATATGCTATTTTTTTATCATATCAAAATATTTTATACAACTTGCGTATTTATAACGTTTTTTTATGATATAGCAAAACTACTACAAAAATACAATTTAAAATGGTCTATTATTAAAAAAAGACTTTTAATCTACAAACATAAAGAAACTGAGTAGCGTGAAAATTCCGTAAAGCTGTACATATTGATGATATTTTTTTAACATAAGGAAATATTTTTAACAACTTGCGCATTGATAAGGTTTCTTTCTAAGATATAACGAAACTTTCCCAAAAAAAAGTTATTAAATATTTTTTTATGTCGGATATGATTAAACGGTAACACTATTTACATCGACAGACCTAGATTGTTGGAGCCATGGCCCGCCGAAATGTTTACAGCAATATCAAAATCCCGCTGCAGTAAAAAAAATAATAAATTATTTGATCGATTATTATGATTGGGAATAATATTAATAAAATCCCGATCGATCGTCTTGATCCAGGTTTATTCTGATTTCCTGGATTGTGAGATAAATACTGAAAGTTCGGTGTAACTAGTAATAGTTAAGATCACCGACAGACAATTAATTATTATACATTTTTTTTTTAAATTCGCTCGAGGCGTATATAAATAAATATAATATGGCAGCTTTCAAAGCTAAATTATATTTTTTTGTAATTAAACTATTGAGGGGGCAACACGTGTTTTTTATCCGATACGATCGTACGTGTCCGCATTACGCGCGGGTTGGTTTTAAAAAAAATAAAATAAAAATAATAATATAAGGTGTCTTGCATACAGAATATAATATTTGGCCCGACCCCTTCGCGTCCGTAACAAGTGTCGTTATGACCGATTCCAATGCTGAACACGTTTAATTTTTTAGAATATCCACCGCCGAAATATAATAATCGAGCATTGTTGAAATATTAATTATCAAAAAAGGGGATCCTTTGATTTATATTGTGTGTGTGTATTGTAAAAGCGGCGCACTGTAAAAACGGTAAGAATACGCGCGATTAATTCGAACCCGCTCAGGTCAATGGGGTAAAAACCGATAAGGTTCACCATTTATACATTTCAGGGTTGCCATTACTAAATATATTCATTATTAGCATGGGTTTTTATTTTTTTCCCCATTCTTTCTATAATTTAATAATCTTTGTCAAATTTATATATATATATATATATATATATATATATATATATATATATATATATATATATATATACTATATATATATATATATGCTCATAAAAGCTTTTTTACAGACATGACAAAAATTAATTATAGTATTATGTATAAATAAATTTAGGTGTAGGAAGTAATCATTTATATGTTACTATATAAGGTCGCTCCTAAACAAGACCTATATGTGGCAGAATTGGTGGAAAAGAGTTCACTCAGGTCGTTGTAGCTTATTCAAAAGAGAATAAATACATCTTAGCAATAAATAAACACAATTAAAAAAAATACAATTTCTGGTTTCTGATGTCTCAATTGTTTAAATCCAAATCCGCTAGTTATTTTATTTATAATAATTATTTTGAGGATTCTCTGCATTTTATTTTTGGGTCGAGAAGAAGCTTAACGTAGTAATATAAAAAAATATGTAAACATTTAGGCGGGCCATGGCTCCGACAGTCTAAAAACGAAGTCTGTTAACGTAAATAGTGTTTTGAAATCAGGGTAAACTGGGCTTTTGATCAGATATTATAAATTATTATAAAAGTCGGATTTTGAATGAAAATTTTAAGTTTAGGTGAAAAAGCATATATATCTTTTATATTATATTTTAATCATTCATTCACTTTCTATGAATCAAACAGATGTAAAAATTCAAACCATGTATTACATTACGAAGATAGGTGGTACAACCCTCGTTAGCAGATCAACCCTTTGAGAGGGGTGGGAATTTAAAATATATTATTTTTAATATTACAAAAGGATTTTTGCGATTTCCATTCCGCTCGCATCCACCGCCGAATAAATGTAATATAATATATAATCTCGCATCGACAAGAAAAATTAATGGAAAGGGGTTGTTTCACGCACGGAGGGGTGGGTGGGTGCTCTCTTTTATAAATACATACATTTAAATATTTTCAAAAATGAATACACAACCCTTTGATGTCCTGGACTTCTGGAATTTCTGCTTACACAATCGTTTATTTTTATACCGAATTATATATAATTGAAAATGTATGTCCAGGTTTGTTTTATAAAGGGTTGGGGCTGATAATAAATATAAAAGGGGTGTGTTTTTCTCGATATTTACAACGTGGTTGAAATGTAATGTATGTTTTATCAATCGCCTGTCCACACTTTACTAATCGCTGCCCTCAACCCTCAAGCAACCCTTATTCATCAAATTTCATATAAAATGTATTTTATTGATATTCATTGTATTTCAATCTTAACCTAAGATTTTTCAAATTCAAATATTTTGATTGATATACGAAAATTGAATAATTTAAAAAAGAGACGTACTCTTATGAAGAAACGACTTAATATTTTACTATAAAAATAATTTATTATACAGTTTCAAAGTCGTTCATTATTGGATTAAATAGAGAGTTCAATTCCATAACTATGAACTCATTAACCCGTTTATATCCGATTTATATATATATATATATATATATATATATATATATATATACCTAATATATATATATATATATATATATATATATATATATATATATATATATATGCATATATATATATATATATATATATATATATATATATATATATATATATATATATATATAGGAATATTTCAATTATATAAATACATTTTAATTATTTATCATTCATATGTATAAATCTATGTTAAGAATTAAATAAAAATATCTGTTTTCCATTAAACGTTCAGTTCCATTAATACAAACCCAATATTCGTGTAAAACAAACTACTATTTTTTGCTATTACGAATTTTGTATTGTATTTTAAAGGGAACAGATTAACAAAATGTAATATATTATTTATTCTTCCAAACATTATAAGGACACTGGAAGAAATCAATAACGTTGAGTTTTTCGTTGAACGCTTTAAATATTTTAGAATACTAACACTAGTTTACGTCGACAGACCTCTGAAATGTTTACACGAATAGCCGATTTTATGAACCAATAAATAAAATATTTCAAAATGATTATATAAAAAAACAGTATAAGTTTTTTTATAGTAAAAATGGTTGTTGTGGAAGGGTTGAAATATATATTTGGTAAATATTGGACGAAGTTGTTTGCCTAAAAAAGGTGGTCGACAAGTCAGGAACGTGTTTTATCAGTGGCTTTGGCCCACGGTCCGATATTAAAATCCCAAAAAATAAAAATTAAAAAAAAAATCGAAAAAAATATATACACACACCCTCCCACAGCGGATTAAACCGCGCACCCTTTGCTCGACTGTTTGAACCGTTTATCATATTGAATATTAATGCTGTTTGGTTTTCGTTACACGGAACTGTTTCATTTTTGAACACACTTCGACTTATGAGTATTGCAAAATCGCAGCTTCGTTATAATGTGTGATAAAAGACGGTAGCCATTAAGGTGCCCTGGGGTTCATAAACCCGCTACCCTCATAAAAATGCCTTTAATCCACTCACAAGCCACTCATCCGACACGTTTACAAGCTAACTTTTTAACGACTTGACCAACTTGTTTACTTATATGACTAGTCATTACCATATCGACACACTCAATGGATGGGTGACCGAATTATCTGGGAAGTTTTGGATTCATATTATGTATAAATTATTTAGAAAAGGCATCTTAACTTGCATCTTTCGTTTAAATATATACCCTCTTTTTTGACATTCAACGCAAGATTTAATTACTATTTTATTATTTAATTTCAGTTAAATATAAACATAATGAAGCCAGATAGTCGATTGTTCAGATTTGTAAAAATAAAAGTAATTATTGGTAGAAAAACAAAATATTTTTACAAACCTTAGCCTCAGTAGTTGAATAATATTTTTTTATACCCACAAATTAACGAATTTCATCGGTTTTTATAATTCAAGGATTAATTATAACGAGCTATTGAATTTTAAAATATTAATAATTGGATTTTTGACAGAGTTTATAAATATCGCTGGTTTATAAAAATTCTACGACAACCAACGTGATTGATTATTTAAAAAAAATGTGTGTTAAAAGCACATTTCAAAATGATATAGTTTCGTTAATTTACCGAATCTAAATATTTAAATAATAGCAATTATTCACCTAATAACTACATAAATATTTTTTTTGGTCAAAGTTTGAGTATCGCTGGTTTAATAAACTATGTTTTAAGCACATTTAAAATTTGCATACAAATAATTTTAGAAGTGTATCTAATCTAAATATTTAAATATTGCAGTTATTATGTAAATTTGAGTTGAAAACTAATTCTATTTTTTGTTAAAGTTTAAGTATCGCTGGTTTATAAAATTGTATAATTATTTTAAAATAATGTGCGTTTAAAGCATATTTCAAAATGGTATAATTTTGACAAGTTTACCATATCTAAATATTTAAATAATTGAAATTATTGATTTGATAACTACATACATACATATTTTGTCCTCAAAATTTAAGCATCGCTGGTATAAAAAATTGTATGAAAACTAAATTGGATGATTATATTAAAATAATGTGTGTGTAAAGCACATTTTAAAACGGTACATTTTTGTAAATGTAAATCTAAATATTTAAATAATTGTAATTATTGACTTATAACAATAAAAATATTTTTTTGTCAATGTTTAAGGATCGATGATAATAATTTTTTTATAATTATTTTAAAATAATGGGTGTTTAAAGCATATTTCAAATTTGTAAAATTTTGATAAGTGTATATATTTTAAATATTTGAATAATTGCAATTATTGAATTGATAACTACATAAATATTTTGTCAAAGTTTAAGCATCGCTGGTATAAAAAAATGTATGAAATTAAATTGGATGATTATTTTAAAATATTGTGTGTTTTAAGCGGATTTAAAAATTGTATAATAATATAAGTGTATCTAATGAAAATTATTAATTAGGATTTTTTTTTTCACAAACGTAGCAAAGTCACAATGGAAAAAGCTTAAAAAATTAATGCCAGTATTCAATTTGTGGGTGTATTTTTTTGCTTGGTAATTGTTTGGATGAAAAAATGTGAAGAGGAGTGGGTAAAAAATCGTAAAATATTTTATTGGGCCCGATCCTGAAGCATCAAGCCACACATCGCCTTTAATTATTCAGGTGGTTGTAAAAAGTCCTGCGGGATATGAACTTTGTATACTTTCTATGTAGTACGTACACCGCAACGGCAATCCATCTTTTTACTATTGACCAAATAATATAACCCTCCCTTATAAATACACGGTTCAACCAGAGAACAACCTTAAAGTGGTTCTGCGAATGATGGACAACGACCAATCACATGCGTTAGCGGTAATTCAAATTAATATCAAACTTCAAGACTGTGATTGATAACATAATATATATGATATAAAAGTTTTGCAGTGTGCTTTAATATAAAATATTAACATGTATATTAATTTTCATGCAATTATTAGTTAATTACTACAGTATACTTTCGATAATCCGACAGTTGCTGGATAGGAGCGAAAATGTCCGGATTATCGAATAAATTTGTTGTATATTTTTACCCATTATAAAATTAGGGCGTCTGCACAAAACAAATAATAAAATTATCCGTTGATTTAAAAAAAAAAAATATTTATTTACAATAAAAAAATCCAAATCTAACTTCATAATGAATAGAACACATTAATTACAATTAAAATGTTATAATATTATCATTGTAAAAAAGGTATAATATTAGAATTATGCCTAGGAATCTATTACTTAAGTAACAATTGATTTATTTGAATTATTACAATTTTTAAACAATTAAAAAAAAAAGCTTCTTAAATTGTTTTTAATAGATTATTTTATATAATTGATATTTTCAATGGGTAGATATTATGATTGGGAATTAAAAAAAATAGAATGGTATACTCTGATTTCCTGCCTCACAAATAATTCAAAAATATTATTTATATAGAATATTCCGCGTTTGTCGTGAACGAGTTAAATAAAATAAAATAATATTATCCGTTTTATTTTCAATAAATTTTCTCAATATTTGCGCTTGTTCTTGTGGTGTATTTATACATAAAAACAATGACTTAAACGTCACATAACCAAAATGGTTAGCGGGACTTTTGCCCAACTCGTTATTAAAAGGAAAGGATAAAAAAAATACTCTATTGTGTTTTTTTACATTATGAAATATTTTTCCTATATGGAGTGGCATCGGAGGGGGTTTATGCACTGTCAGGCGCCTTTGATACCAAGACAAAAATATGTTAGATTAAAATTGTGTCAGATTTTGAAGATTGTATTAAAATTATACAATATCACCGATAGGGCGGCTCTACACACTTAATTTTACACGTAGAGCAAATGTCAAACTTTATATATGCTAAACCTTTTTTCGATTGAGTCTTGCTTGAATGGTTTAGTTAATGTGAATATTGTTTTAGAGTGAGGGTTGTGTGGTCACAGGGGGTGGCAGATGCACTGAGGGTGGTCTGCGTTCAATCCGCGACTCTTCACTTCACTTTTTATGAAAGGTCTTAAAAGGAGGACAGGGGCTGTTGTAGAAAAAGCGGTGTAAATTAAAAACTGAATAATTAAAAGCCACCAACCCCGATATACAGGTTCACCACACAACTCTTAAACACCATCCCTTATATTATTCATCGCCTATCAGCTTCGACTATATACACCCGAATTAAATGATTCGCATTAATCATTCATCGCACCCCCATTTTTTTTTAAACATTTATCTCTTTTCAAGGAGAAATAATTATAAACCTTTATTCTAATTAAAAGTAGATGAGGATGATTTTTAAGTCGATCGTAACATACACATGCGCATATTATACACATACTCGAGAGCAACAAGATTGTTCTTCCAAAGAAACCCTTTAACACTATTATATGTATTAATTTAATATTGAATTCGAAATGAAAATAGTTTAATGGTAATGAACTTGAAAAATTATATGTTATGGATTTTGTTTCAAACTGTTCCATAATAAATAATTTACTGAATTTTTAAAACACAATGAATTTATATCGATAGAAGTGTCATGCGTATTGTTTTCATACATTTGAACATGGCCGGCACTACTACATGCGCATATTATACATATAGTTCACATATATACTGGGGCTGCGGCCACCTGCAACACTGCAGTCCTTTAATTCAACACTCGATAGCAACAAGATTGTTATAAAAAATCCTCATGATTATGTAAATTGTTTACATTCATCGTTGAATATATCAAGCAACTTTTAACTGCGAATATTAAATGAAAGACGGTGTAATGCTATTAGAAATATTTACAAGTGGCAGATAAACAGTACGAGCGGTAGAAGCATACAAAACCTTTGGTGACAAATTCATCATGTTTTTGACGTCTTTTAAAGTATTATTGGCACTTGGCTGTTCTATAATAAATCATTATTAGAATGCGATGAATGTATATCTACATATAGAAGTATCATGCGTACTGTTTTCATACATTGGAACATGGCCGGCACTGGTACATGCGCATATTATACATATACTTAACACATACGCGAGCTGTGGCCACCTGCAACACTGTAGTCCATAAAATCAGGACACTCAAGAGCAACAAGAACAATCATGTAAATTGTTTACATAGTGACAATATGTCGCTCAATATATTAAGCAACTTTTAATTACCATATTAAGTGAAAGACGTTGTAATGTTATTAGAAATATTTACAAGTGACAGATAAACAGTACGAGCGGTAGAAGCATACAAAACCTTTGGTGACAAATTCATCTTCACCTCTGTATCCGATAATCCTTAACAAATTATTTTTTGTGATAATCTTAACACGTTTTAAAGATGATTTATTGCTTATAATTTTCGTATGTGCACGAAAATTGTTTTTTGAATTGAACCACTGTACGGGATACCTTTATTTATTATTTTATTTACAATACATCACTGCACATTATACCACAATGTTTTTATCGATAATATAATAATAATTTACAATAAAGAATATCTATCCTACTGAAAAATAAAATTGAAATAAATAATTACAAAATTTGGGTTTAAGATGGAACATTAGCTGGATGGACATTAGCTTATTAATATTATCAGATAGACGCAAACCGATACCGGTCGTATAGCCCAAAACAAACACTATGTTATTGGGTTCAAATCCTGCTCAAGTCAAAATATTTTTAATTGATTTGATCGGTTATTACGACTAGGAGATCGGGAATAATATTAATAAAATCCCGATTGATCGTCTTGATCCAGGTTTACTATGATTTCCTGTAATGTAAGGTAAATACTGCTTATGAAGTCGGTGACCTGTGTAACTAGTAATAGTTAAGATCACCGACAGATAATTAATTAACATGTAGTTGTGTATACAAAAAGGTCCATAATTCCAATGAAGGACCGATGTAATTTTTATAAATAAAAAATACAATATATCTTATGTAAAATATTCATATATGAAATGAGATTTATATTGAACTGTTTGTGTGGGAAATATATAATGTACATTTTTATACAAAAAGATCAAATCTGATGATGGTAAATATTACATTATTGAATCTAGGTATACTCTGATTTCCTGTATTGTAAGGTAAATACTGATTATTAAGTCGATGACCTGTGTAACTAGTAATAGTTAAGATCGCCGACAGACAATTAATTAACACGTTGTTGTGTATAAAAGAGTCCAAATTATTAGAATTCATAATTCAGTTGGACCGATGTAATTTTTATAAATAAAAAATACAATATTTTTTATGTAAAATATTCATATATGAAATGCGATTTATATTGAACTGTTTGTGTGGGAAATATATAATGTACATTTTTATACAAAAAGATCAAATCTGATGATGGTAAATATTACATTGTTGGAACGGACAAATGTCGGAAGAGACCAGCGCACCCATAATATTTATTCACAGGAGACGACCGCGTTCAGGGTTGTTCCGAGAAAAACTAATTATTCAATGATAAATTATTAAAAAATACTGAAGATGATGGTAGTAAAATAAGGGATGATTTTTAAAGTTAAATTATTGTTAATGCAAAAACTGAGTGTGTAATTTTCAACCCTTATCTCTGTGGAGGTGGTCGCATCCCAAAGGCAATATGATGGTTCCATAAAAATTCCCTGACATATCCAAACCTCCCTTTTGACAAACGCCTCCTACGCCCAACCACCCCCAACCGTGACCACATATGTATATTAGGTCACATTCAAAGTAAAGAGACTACTTATTAATTAATATTATTCTAATCTACAACTTGGGTTTCCTAGGCGTACGTCACAGTAAATGTATACCGTATATCCAACAAAAATCGACCTAGAGTATAGTAAAGCGACTTTATCAACGTCTTTACGGCGACGTATGCTAAGGAAACAATTACTTTATAATGAATTTAAAGAAAATATTTGATTGGTTAAATTATTTCAGATTTATTATACTAGACATGTACATATGTATTATAAAGGGCGAGAAAAAAGTCCCACTACAATCTTGATTGTGTGAAATTTAATCTGTTTCGCTTTAAAGGAGAAGAAATAGTGATAATATTTATTGAAAATAATAAGGATAAAATTATCAT
>JAGTTH010003744.1:0-12625 GCA_022606485.1 Agraylea sexmaculata | reverse complement strand
ATAATAAAGAAATTGTAATATAAGTAGATATAAAGCAACAGAGATTATTCGTAATTCATTATTTTTTAAATATGATTAAATAGAGATGAATGGTGGCAGTAATAATATTATAGAATAAAGGGTAACACCTGCAAACGAGGTGTGGATAAAATATATTAAGGGATGAAACAATGAAAGAGGCTTCTCAACCATAATATATTAGTGAAGCTCTCTGTCCGCCGAGAGGTCAGATAAATCATTCTGCAAATAATAGAACCATCCATACTACTATTAAACCATCTCATCGCTAATTGACAATTATTAATAGTATTTTAAACCAATCCCTTCAGTATACTGTATTGTATTGGATATTTTGCCTGTGTCCGAAATATAATGGCGGTAGTATTAAGGTTTGTCCTTTTTTGCCGAATCCCTTTATTCCGGGACTCCTTGACAAATCTGCTGGATCATCGTGTGCGTAGAAACTGAAACCTTTTGGGATTTGTTCTGGTTCACCGTCTATTTTTGTGATATGTTGCCATAAAGCCGTTTGCATTACGTCATAATCTAATAAAAAAATATTCATTTAAAAAATTCCTCATTCAAATGCAGTAAGTAAACCTTTTTTTGAAGTGGAGAAATTTATAAAAAAATATATATACAGGGTGAATCTGAATAAACTGAGAATAGTTTTAGGGGGTGGTAGGGTATCCCAAAAATAAGTGAAAAAAATATTTAATAATTTTTATTATTAATTAAAAATAATAATAGTGCCAAGTATTCAGTGTGACTATCGCTTGTGTATGTCTGTTAAATACGATTAAAATATTATCAGTTATTGTTAGACTTTTACAGTTAATATGGGGAAACTGTTTACAATGTATTTAATTTCGATAATTCGTCAACTGTCGGATTAGGTTATTGTTTAGGATGATTATTGAATTTATAAGTAAACGGGAAACAGAACGCGAAATCCTTTCGCAGCGAACTGTCAACGGGTGGAAATATTTTAACTCATTTGGCTGCTAACTGCACATTCATTCTATTAAATATTTCACATTATTTTACCAAAATGAAAGGAGGATAAAATAGTTTATTGTGGTTTGTTTTTTTCTACATTAGCGATGGCATGGCATGGGAGGGGGTTTATGCACTAACAGGCGCTTATAATATCTGAAGATCAAATATATTCAAACGTAATATTGACAGCTTAATCTGCAATCGTTTTTAAAAATATTTGGGGGTAGTTTCGTAGAATGATTACGTATTGTAAACAATAAAAGGCTATTTCAGCAATGGATTTATTTTTTAATTTTCTTGATTTTCAGGGTAAAAGGCCTTCAGTTAAGGTGTTACATGGTAGTAAAACAAGGGATATACTAGCAAGGATTAGTGTTGGGTGCGTCAGCAAGGTTTGACTGTGTAAACTGTGATAATGTCCGACCACAAATACCGGGTATCCTAAGCCTTATTTTACAAGGATATTTTAATACTAGTATATTGCTATGCCAAATAGTGTCTTTTAGTATAAATGGCCACCCATTATTAAAGCCACATTAGGAATTATTGGTTTTAACCCAAGAGGGTGCTGGAGAAGTATGTCAACTATTATTTAAGGATATCAAAACCACACAATACATTATCAAGAATACTGAAAAATACAGCTTTAACCTCGTTCTCTATTTTCTAAAAGTCAATTTTTAAAGACGCCTAATCGTAAAATATGATCTTGTATAAAGTCTTAAAGTCGGTATTAAGTAATGGATTCCCAGGCACACGTCACCGTAAATACGATAGTAGAGTTACTTAGCTACACTTATGATAGGTTTTTTGTTAGTTAATGCCTCTTCTGAGCCTCGGTCGTGGCACTAATTAACAAAAAAACCAATCAAAAGTACAGAAAAGTAACTCTTACGGGGACGATTCTGGTGATTTTACGGGGACGCAAGCCTAGGAATCCCTAGTTTTAGAGTTGTTTTGCCGTCCCTTAGGTTGATTTATTGTTATTTAAAGCCTCGTATGAGCATAGCATATAAAAAGCCTCGAGCGAGGCATTAACCAACAAAAAACAGTATAGCAAAGCAACACTACTGCCGATTTATATGCCTAGGAAACCATTACTTAACTTTAAAAGTTAGGTATGGAGTTATCAATCTGTGTAAAAAACTCGTTATCGGCATTTAATTCATTGAATAAAATATATGATGTCTTAAACGATTATCTCGACATTGAAAATTTCAGTATACGCCCTTATTCCACCCAACCCCTTAATTATTTTTTTATACAAGATGTTGGTCAAGGTTAGATTCTTGATATGAAAACATCGCCGCGGTTTATTTTTTGCTCGTTTGATAAAATTTCTGATTAAGTCTGCTTAGTTCGAGACGGGAAAATTTCACCGTAAAAAGCGTGTAATTCGATTAAATGTAATGTTCATTTATCATTTGATAGTTTTGAGGAGAGCGACAAATTAAATTTCAATACATGCCTTAAACAATGTCGACATGGAGTAAATGTGTCCCGAGAAATTAGAGGTCTTGTCCCGAACATACTACTAATTAGTGCAGATGTTAGTACACTCTACAACAATTAAATTATAACATCACATTAAAACTGTATTATTATGTGTGACTAATCCAAGCGGTTTGTAGGGGGTTTTAATAAATTTATTTTTAAGCGTCTGGTATGGTTTAGAGAATATTTTCAGTACTAAACATTTGGGAAATGTGTATTAAAATATTTAATGAATGTCCTAGTATATCCTGTGAAACAATTACACAAATACATGCATAATTATGATAAATATTAAATAAAAAATTATCATTGACCAAAAAAAATCATACAGTAGTTTTATCACATTCTAATTTATGTCCTTTCTGATATATTTAATGGAACATTAACACAATTTTCTAGTATAGTTGATATTAAAAAGCCTAAGTTATATATTGAAATAAAGCCACAATCATATAAAATATTTATTGAGAAATGAAGCAAATCTACCAAAAAACCACATTTATTAAATTCTACTTTACATCCTTGCAGGTATATTTTGTGGAATAATGTCATAATTGTCTGAAATAGTCAATATCAATAAGCCCAAATTAGACATTTTATTATTGAAATATGGCCACAGATGTGACAAATAATTATTAAAAAATAAATCTAATCTATCAACCACAATACAAAACATTTATATCATCGTAGGTATATATTGCTGAATAATAATGGCATAATTGCCTGAAATAGTCTTTGGTTACTATCAAAAAGCCTAGATTATACACTTTATTAAAAAATACCCCAAAACATTTCTCATTTGCTAGAAAAAAACATTTGGGAATTGTGTTTGACATTATTTGATACATGTTCTAGTATATCTTGTGAAACAATGACACAATTACAGCAGACGTTTCTTGAATTAGTCTAGATTAGACATTGTATTACTGAACTACGGCCACAATTATGACAAATAATCATTGAAAAAAAACTAGAAACAATGCTAATCTGTTAAAAAATCATACAGCACATTTACCACATTCTATTTTATATTCTTGCAGGTATATTTTATGGAACACTGACATAATTGGCTGGGAGAGTCTTTAGTTAATACCAAGAAGCCTAGATTAGACATTGTATTATTGAAATACATTATTTAAAAAACTAATGATAATCTACCAAAAATATCAGCGTGATAGCTCAGGGGATAAGACGCGTGGCTACTAATACTGTGGGCATAGGGTCGAGTCCCACTCAAGTCAAGAATTATTAAATTGATTTGATCGGTTATTACGACTGGGAGATCGGGAATAATATTGATAAAATCCCGATCGATCGTCTTGATCCAGGTTTACTCTGATTTTCATGTATTGTAAGGTAAATACTGAGGCGATTATTAAGTCGGGCAGAGCCGCTCTGTCGGTGACCTGTGTAACTAGTAATAGCTAAGATCACCGACAGACAATTAACACGTTGTGTGTATAAAAACCTCCTCAAATAAAACTCCATCAGATATGTAGGTTCTCTGGTATTCCAGACGACTGTTTTCTCTTAATAATAAAAAAAAAAAATCATTTTTAGGTATATTTTGTGGAATAATGGCATAATTGCCTGGAATAGTCTTAAGAAAATATCAATAAACCTAAATTATATTCTTTGAAATACAGCCACATTTATGATTTATAATAATAAAAAGTCATAAAATGTAAATAATAAATAAATCACATTCTAATTTATGTCCTTTCTGATATATTGTATGGTACATTGACACAATTCTCTAGTATAGTTGATATCACAAAGCCTAGATGAGATATTATATTATTGATATATATATATAATATATATATATAAATATATATATATATATATATATATATATATATATATATATATATATATATATATATATATATATATATATATATATATATATATATATATATATATATATATATAAATAATTATAAAAAATAGTCCAAACTATTTTTTATCTACCAAAGTAATCATACAAGAGATTTATCACATTCTAATCTTTCTTGTGCTGGTAAATCTTATGGAACACTGACATAATTGCATGAGATAGTCTTTAGTTAATACCAACAAGCCAAGATTAGACATTGTATTATTGAAATGTGGTCATAGTTACGACAAATAATTATTGAAAAATAAAGCTAATCTACCAATAATCATATAAGAGATTTAACACATACACTTGCATGTATGAAAAGTGCACTTTGTAAAACTTGGCATATTTGTAACTCAATGTGTGACTGTATTTAATTATTAAAACTTCATTACGGCTCTTTTGAAATGCACACCTTAAATAACCTGGGAGTGGAAAGAGCCTTGGCACTTTTCATTTAAATTGTATTGGACTTGTTACAGTGTTGCACTCAGACTTTGAATTATATCAGAGATAAAGTAACCGTGTCGTATGAAATTTAAGAAGAGGCACTCAACGCAAAATATCACTTGTTATATTCAATCCAAATATATGTATTCAATTGAATATTCGATTATATTAAATAAAATGTTGCATTAGGTTCACCGACGACCTCGTTTCGAAGAAAAAAGTCTTTTCAGTCGCATTGAAAAGAAGAATAAGTATGTACTGAGACCTGAGCGACCTTTTCTCATTTCAGGATTTACAGATGCATCCATCGTGAACATTTCAGATTAAATTCTAGCCACCGTAAAATAAACACATTTTTAATTTTATGTGAGTATATGTGAAAAGTCGTCAGGCTTTTTGTTCGCGGTTCTTTGTCCCATTTTGTTGATGGTTCTTTTGAAAATGTGTCTTCACACTATCCTATTTTTTTCCTTTTCTTCAAAACACACGTCTAATGGAAAATTACGATTTTTCATTATGCATCCGCATCGAAAAAAACGTAGTTTTTAATTTGAAAAAAAGTGATACATATTTTATGTTATTTCCAATAAACATGATGAGAGATAAAATGACAGGGAAAGGTTGGATATTTTTAATCATAAATTAATTGACAGTATGATCAAGGGCTTAAATCTTACAAGAATTAATTAGATGATACCAATCACAAAGCTTTTTTAAAAAAATGTTTAAATTAATATTTTTTATGAAAAATTATTTGATTTTAATGTTTGGGTTATGGGTTTTTGTATTTTTTCCCATATTATTAAAATGATTATTTTAATAAAATGCATTTTTAAAATTGATTATCCTCATGTTAAAATAAGTAAGAATACCATGTTTATATGATTAATTTCATTTTTATTATGTATTGTATCATAGCAATTAATATATGTTATATTTAATAAAGAAATTCTACAACTAAAACTCAAAGTTTGGGTAAGTGGAAGCCATATTTAAAAATGATAAATATAATACACATTATATTTTTATTAAAAGACTCTTTAAAGAATTTATATGATTTAATCATGGACAATATGAATATCCCCTTGGGCCTTTTATTTAATTCACAGGTATGGAAAAAATATACAAATATTATTTTATTTTTTATTTTTAAGTAGCCGAAAATACATAAGAATATTTTTACTGCATTTCCCTTGCAAAAAAATATAAAAGTATTTCTAAAAACAGGCTACAAATACTATGGTCGTGGGTTCAAATCCCACTCAAGTAAATTTTTTATTGGTTATTATAACTGGGAGATTGGGAATAATATTCATAAAATCCCTATCAACATTATGCTTAATAAATAAAACAAAAATAAAATATTTGAAGTTCAATTAAAGACATGTTGTATAGTTTAAAAAATATATTAATTTCCAAGGATGTCTATCTTTTAAACTTTAAAGTCATTTTGAGAGTAAAAATATTTATTATGACAGTTTGAGAATCTTCGGTTGTCATTTATGAGTGAATTAGTATCGTATGGCAATTCTTATTAATTTATATTTTTTATGGTCGTCATACGTCACCGTAAATACGATAGTAGAGTTACTTAGCTACACTTATGATGGGTTTTTTGATAGTTAATGCCTCGTCTGAGCCTCGGGCGAGGCACTAATTAATAAAATACCTATCAAAAGTACAGCAAAGCAACTTTATTACCGTCTTTACGGTGTAACTTTTACACGAAAGCTTTAAAATATTTAAAGTTCAATTAAAGACATGTCGTATAGTTTAAAAAATAAATTAATTTCCAAGGATGTCTAACTTTAATATTCACTTTTCTACAATGAATATATGTATGCATACATCGTTTTGATCCAGGTTAATTCTAATTCCCTGTATTGTATGGTAAATACTGCTTATTAAGTCGGTGACTTGTGTAACTAGTAATAGTTAAGATCACCGACAGACAATGTACGTATTAACACCTTCTCAAAAAGCTAATTAATACTAGGTTTGTTGAAATGGCAAAATGTTATAGAATATGTCGAATAGAAGTGTGGGGAATCAGACACTGACAAATAGGTTATTTATGCTGGTTGTCGCCTGATTTACGAGATGTTCCAAATGAAATATGATACTGGACCCCAAAACACAAAAGCCCCTTTTCACAAATCTCGATTGAGACGTGTCCGTTTTCATTTGCTACAAATCCGGTGCGGGAAAAGAGTACACATTTATTATATGAGAAATGGTAGATAGGTTTGTTAAAGTTGTGTCCTGTTGTAAAATAACGAGTTGTAATGCAGACAATTTGTGGCGGAACGAGTCGCCTGGGGAAATCTAAACAATGTTTATTTTATCAAAAATATAGCCACGGAAATATTCAACATCATACACACATATACAAACACTATGCTCATATAATATCAATCGGACAATTTTATACTGAAAATTATTTGACCATATAATTGATCCATACATATTTCATAACCAATTGTTTGCTGGACGCACATTTTTCTTTGTAAATAAGTGGGGAAACAAATCAAAAACCATATAAGAAAACACTGTGTTGAATTATTTTTAAATAAATAAATTTTATACTTATCGCAACTAGAAATTATACATCTTCAGTTATTTTAAACGACCACCAGTAAAACAGTCGAGGGTTTCAGTAGCTTGAATTAAATATAGTCTTCTATTGAATATTGGATTTATATACACAATCTACAAATCAGAATGAATTTTGAACATGTGTAAATACCAAAATAGAAATAATATTTTTTTTATAATATATCTATTAATAATGAATTTATTTATGTACACCTTGAGAGACTTTTTTGAGAATTTGAGGAGTTTAATACAATTTTTTTTGTTTTTTTTTTAGACACAACAACGTGTTAATTATTTGTCTGTCGATAATCTTAACTATTACTAGTTATACAGGTCACCGAATTAATAATCAGTATTTACCCTACAGGAAATCAGAGTAAAGCTGGAGCAAGATGATCATATGGGATTTTAATAATATTCCCAATCTTCCAGTCATAATAAGCGATCAAATCTTTTGTTTTAATTCAGGGATATTTCTACCCACACAGTAGGATGCCTTTTTTATCATTCAGCGCATGATTTGTTCAATAATCTCACATTTCATTTTAATTTAAATACGTTCATAAAAAAGCCAGATAGTTTCTCATTAAATCTATCATATTTTGAAATAAGTTAAAAAAAACGTTTACAGTACTTTTCGTATTTTTTGTGCGTTTTAATGCCTTAGATACCAAATATTCAAAGAAAATGTACTGATTTTGTCATAAATTTGGTCCAAAAATAACAGAAAGCCTATATAATTGTATTGTTAAAATAACACTTTTAAAAGCATAGAAAACCATCTACGGTAAAATGAAAAGAAAACTAGGAAAAGCAGGTATAGGATACTATTGAATACTTAGAGAACAAGAATAGATGACAAAAGGAACAATATTGAGGAGAAAACCACACAATATACATATTATACACGTTTCTATACGATTGAGTGTAAAAATAAAATACATATTACATTATTCATTCCTTATTATTAATGTATAGAGTGGTATTTTAATCGGTAATAATGAAATATGAATTAATTTCTTATTCATTAGTATGTAGGAAAAATAATGTGTTTTGTATGTAAGATAAGAATGTTTATTAGAATTCAATTGATGATTTAACATAAAAACGTATCTAAAAATCAGTTAAATATGCAGTACAACTCTTAACGACATTAAATATTTTAACCCAAGTTGTATTTATATAAGATGCTTATTTATAACGACTTGTGGAAACGAATGTGTGCATGAAATGAAAGCCAAACCTATATATTTTATTATACAGGGTGGACTTGAGCTGAAAATATTTTAGAGGGTGGTAGAGTATCGTAAAAAAATGAAAAAAAATTAATATATATTTTTTTTATTATTAATTTACTAAATAAAATAAACAGCTGCTGGCTCAAACTCGATTCCAAAGTTACGAATGTTTTTTTTTAATATTGTTTTTTGTGTTAACAGCCCACCGATAAGCCAGCTTGTAAATTATATGAATTATTAATAAATATCGTGTCGATAAGAAACTTAATTTTATGTGTAACATTCTTAGTACTAAATCATAGTTTGTTGTTGTTTCCGGCTTCTATAACATAAACTGACTAATTAAAGCGGTTTCATGGAACACTTAGCAAAGAAAACAATAGCACACGAGCCGCAAATATTATAATAATATTTTTAGATTCTAATATAATACTATTTTAGGGCTAGAATGTCGCAAACCATAAATTAGTGGTCCATTTGCTAAAGGCTTCTGTGGTAAAAGACCACTTTACACGTGGCCTTCAATAACTGACAATATCACAATTTGACATTTCATTTACATTAGCTGGGCATCGATATTAAAATTGTCCTATTGTATTGAAAGAATTCAATTTAAAATACATTCTGTCCAATACATAGAAACTTGGGTGTGTCGGACTATTAAAAATAAATTCAATGCGGGCGGAACGAGTCTCATACAAAATGCACTGGCAAAGTGAAACACCCCTAAATCGAGATTTTTATTGAAAAGCTTCCAAAGAAAAAAAAATCATATCGTGGCACTTTATATCCACAGCGAGTTTGCCTGAAAATCGTGTATTATTCAAAAAATCGTCTGAATTTCCAGCTATTTTTCAGACTATGTGAAAAATACGGAGCGAATATCTAACACATTTACATCAAAAATACTACAAAACATATTTGATTTTATATATAAATTGTGAAAATTCTCTTTACGAATGGATTGTTTCAATTAGTAGCTTCATACGCGTTATTGTAACTAATTATGGAATTTTATTCGTAAGATGGGCATTATTATTAAAATTAATTATTTATAATTCCGAAAGGAGATTTGCGATTAAAATTGATACGAATAACCAATATATACTAAACTACTTATGTACTATAAAAAACATCAAAAAATCAATTAGACTATAAATATTATTTTTTAATCGTAAATAAATCCAATTACAAAAAATATATTTAAAAAAATGCTCTTTTGTGCCGAAAAATATTTTTTCAGTCAATAATTACATTAAATTATAAGAAAATTAATATTTAACAATTTGGCTATTTTACAAACAATTAAATAAGATCTATTAATTAAAGTGCAGAGCTTTTATAAAATTTAATTTCAGATCTTCACAGTCGATTGCAACGAAGTAAAAAAAATGTATTTTTTTGTAGTAATATTTTCCTAGTTGAAATAATTCCAGCAAAAGTTTGCACAGAGTAATCACACTTGCAAATCGTTGGTCATTTATTATATAACTTGCAAGACCAAAAAGGGATGAAAAATTT
Source organism: Agraylea sexmaculata (assembly GCA_022606485.1). Lineage (NCBI taxonomy): Eukaryota > Metazoa > Arthropoda > Insecta > Trichoptera > Hydroptilidae > Agraylea > Agraylea sexmaculata. The sequence goes on along the minus strand of JAGTTH010003744.1, from coordinate 2,446 downwards.
CATATTGAAAAATACGAGAAAAAAATATTAGTAATTTATTCCCGATGATTGTTTTCCTAATAAACAAGAGCTCTTATTGTTGGGCATTGCTTTGTGGGTTTCAAAGTTTCCATTCTTGAAAAGTCTGATTGGTGAATTTAATGAGGTTACAAAACATTTCAATCTAACCTTAGACAGAATGCCAAATTATATCTGTCTTTGGAAGCGATGTCGTGGACGGAATTCGATTATACGGACAATTTTAGTACGGATTTTCCCGTACAAATTAACAATTGAATGAATTTCATTCCACGTACCATCAAATCATTTCTTGATAAAAGGATTTTAAATATTTGTTAAGGCAGTTGTGCCTTGATGTATCGAATTCCTCGATATTTCTATGTAAATATAGCTTCTACATATTGAAGTTTTGTATATATATATATATATATATATATATATATATATATATATATATATATATATATATACAAAATAGTATAGTATCCACAAAGTCTATGGCTGGCATTTTTAACAAATATTTTTTATATAAGGCGTAGAAGATCTGAAAATTACAATTATAATTTAATTCACTATAGTTTAACCAAATTGGATTTTAAATTGATAAAAGATTTTAAATATTTGTTAAGGCAGTTGTGCCTTTGATGTATCGAATTCCTGATATTTCTATGTAAATATAGCTTCTAAGAGAGTTGAAGTTTTTGTATATATATATATATATATATATATATATATATATATATATAGAGCATATATATATATATATATATATACAAAATAGTATAGTATCCACAAAAGTCTATGGCAGTTGGCATTTTTTTAACAAATATTTTTTATATTTAAGGCGTAGAAGATCTGAAAAATTACAATTATAATTTCAATTCACTATAGTTTAACCAAATTAAATATTATAGACTCTAGCTTCAGGGCTGTGCTTTATCGTTAAATTAAGTAGATAAAAATTATGATCTTTATAGAGATCAAATAGACCATAAAAGTATTGAAATCATCGATGTAACTAATTTTAAACCAAAACAAGGGATTGACGATTCATAAAGGTAATTAAAATTGATCTAATTCATAATTTATCATGTAATGTTCACCCTTATGGAATTCCCACTGAACAGAGATATTGAATCGATTATTTTATACTTCAAAGTAAAAAAATAATTACTTTTTATAATGACATTTTATTAATTCTCCTTAAGATAAAATAAATTGAGATTCCATTGTAAAATTAAAATAAATTTTTCACTTTAAATTCACCCTATTTCATTTGAAATCAAACGTTTTTCATTCGTTTATATTTTGTAATTATTTTGTTATTATTGCTTTTATCGTTGGTATTATTTATTAATCTTCATATTTGTAAATAGTTTTTTCCCATTTTTTATATAATTAAATACTTTAATTCATGTCAAATTTAAATAAAACATTCTCATGTTAGTTATAGGTAAAAAGAATTATATACTCTGTACACCTAAGACTATTTTCAAAGATGTTTTGTTCTATCAATCATTGTAAAAACTTATACGTGTACGTTTTTCATATCAATTGAAGTCACAGCGACTAATTAATTAAATAATAATGTACCATATTTCATAGTAAATTCAACCCTTTTCAAACCAAATTAATATTTATTTTAGTTAAATTTAATCCTTCTAGAATTCCCATTACAGATCGATTATTTTATATGTACTTCAAAGTCCTCAAGAGTGAAATTTAATTGAAAAAGGATGATTTTGAAATGGAAAAAATTGCCTAATAGTAAAATTGCCAATAATAATTAATAATGTGTTATTTTTAGGATTCAATTTCTAAAAGGAGTGGTTTTATTTCGACGTCGAAGTGGAATTAACGTTAAGCATGGTAGCTATAAATTAGCAGAGCTAACCACTATTGCCTAGTTCACGCCCCGTCGAATTTATAGTCTCTGGTTTTATTTTTTCATGTGGATTGTTTCAGGAGCAACGGCCAATATTTCAGGAAACGCTTCAATCAGCGTTGTGTTTTATTTTTATTATTTGCCGCACAAACATTTGTCGGCCGGGTATTAATGAATAAATATTTGAGAATCTTGGACGCGTGTTTATTTTAAATATTTTCCAACAAATATATTGTGAATAATGGTTATTGCGAGGATCCTTTTCAGGTTTTATGTTAAGCGGGAAAGGCTTTTTTTTCTTATCTTCCTGAACTCGGCTCAATCGCTCCTTATATTACAAAGCTTCTCCGCCTTTATTACAGCATTAAAATTATTATTATTTAGATAACGAAACTTAACGTTACAGCAACGAAATAATAATAAACGTTAGTTGTAGTTTACGTTTATAGCGAGCAAGTTATAAACGAAAAAATCATACTTTTAAAACACATTCGCGGCAACTACATGTAGGACTATGGAATTTTTTTATAAATCTCTCTTTCTTTAGTTATTATAATGTTT
>JAGTTH010003742.1:0-10902 GCA_022606485.1 Agraylea sexmaculata | reverse complement strand
TTCAAAAATCCACCGCCACACTCGCAGTCCTTATGGAGGTTTCATCGAAACCGATCGTTTCGAACACCTCCATATTGACATAGTTGGACCATTACCTATCTGCCAAGACATGTCCTATCTAATAACAATGATTGACAGAGCGACATCCTGGTTCGAAGCCATCCCAGCACAAAACATCACAGCTGACACGGTAATCAAAACACTGCTGAATCACTGGATCGCTAGGTACGGTTCACCTATCACCATCACTAGCGATCAAGGAAGACAATTCGAATCAGAGGTATTCAACAAGTACTGTCAACTTCTTGGCATTGATCACAACCGAACTGTTGCTTATAACCCAAAAGCTAACGGTAAGGTTGAAAGACTGCATAGAACTATCAAACCTAGTCTAATGGCCCAACTCAAAGGCAGTACCAACTGGATAGATGCACTACCAATCGCACTCCTGGGCATCCGGAACGCGGTTAAGGACGGCGATGAATATTCCGCCGCACAAAGAGCATTCGGCATCTCACTTCGATTACCAGGTGACGTAATTTCACCTCAAACATCAAAAAAAACATCAAACGAATCAACCAAAGATCTCATCAGGGCAATGTCAACTTTAAGACCCAAGTTGTCCAGAAATAACACCAGGAAAAAACTCTACAAGCCGGATGAGTTAGACAACTGTGAGCACGTCTTTCTCAGAAGAGCAGTTAAGAAACCACTGGTCCAGCCTTATACAGGACCCCACAAAGTCATTGAAAGAAAAAATAACAACCTCAAAATTGAAGTAAGTGGGACACAAATAATTGTCAACACAGACAGACTGAAACCAGCATTCTTCTTAACTGACGAGTCAGCAGACAGCCCAACTAGGTCAGGCAAAGGCAGCAACAATCTTAAGCACTCATCAGCACCTGACTCATCCGACGACTACGTAACTAGATCTGGGAGAGTCAGCAAAAAAGTGCGATTCGTTGACGCAGAATGACGAATCTCATACATATTATTGTATAGAATCAACTGGACACTTGAGACATCACACGTAGCATTGTATAGAGTCGTAAAAGTTTCACGGGTTCTTCAAACCCTTGCTCCACTTTTGGGGGACGCATGTAGCATCACACTCACTTACACTCACATACACACACGTATGCACTCGGCGGCACGACGAGCAATCGCCCTGTTCCATACGACGCTTCAAACAGTACACACGTCTCTTGTGTCCATTCCCTCAACAACTTTTAATATAACATTAAATCTCGTTATATCTTTTATTTAATATAACATAACATTATACCACGTTATAAAATATTTGAAGTTCAATTAAAGACATGATGTATACTATTGCTTAACATATATGGAATTGGTAAAATAAATATATTTTACATGTCTACAAGATGTTTAATATTTTTTTATATATTATATAAAAGTCCTTTCATATCCAATAGTGTGCTATTCCTTTTCGCACATCTTCGATAGTAGATTATGCTCTGTCACAGTTTTAGATTGGCTCGAATTTATCCTGAGACAAAGGGCGAAGGGTCGTGTTTGAAAAAACAACATTTTGCCAAGCTCACCGGGAACATATTCATCGAAATATTTGGGGCTTTGTATAATATTTTGTGTCAGTGGCCAGAGGCGACACATCTCGTTGAGCTCTTCGCTAATCCATAGGGGAATTGGACTTTTGTATTCTCTAGCCATACATGCCGTTCCCTGTGTGAGCTTTTATACATTCATTTTTTGTTACAGCTCAACGACTTATCGAGAAAAATCACAAAAAAAATTAATCAATGTTTTTTATCCCGACAACGGACACGGCTATTTATTTTTAAATTAATTATCATTTCTTCCCATATACAATTCATCAAACAGTTCAGCAAGAATATCAAATAAATATTTCCATACACATCGTATAAAACCAATGCGTTATTATTTACATTCGTTTAACTGCATTAGTACCTATTGTAGAATATGAATAAAATTAACGTTATTGTGGACATGCCATCCATTGATGACATCCATTGTTGCTAATTTGGTCACTTCATAGATATAAACATTAGATATCGCATTGCATATAAGCAGTTCGTGTAATTTTGTTTATCCAGTGTATTTTTGCAGTCTTCTCTCCTATTCGATAAAGGCATAAGTGTGTCTCCCTCACTCAATACATTTATAGTGACCACTGAGAGTGGCTGTGACAATACTTTGGCGATTAAAACTCAATAATATTTTAAACATGTTAAAGAAGTAGTTTTTGGTAAAAACTGAGGCAAGATGTATTTTAGTGTATTTTTGAGTCCATATGACATGTAGTAACAATGCATTTACCCATTTTACTGTGAAATATAACTGAAGATATGAAGAATGATGTTTACAGTATAATGTTTGACAGCTAACTTACTAAGTACTTGAACTAACCACGCATTTAGCCACTCATGCGATATCTTATGTTTATATCTATGGCTCACTAATAATAATAGGATAGTAAGAATTTATTTACCAATTTATTAATATACCTATACCGATTTGTCCTTAATTTTATCAGGGCTTTAATGCTTCGGATAAATCATCCAATTAATCTACAATGTCTAATTCAGTCTTACAGAATATTCCGAGAATCATAACGTCAAACTCCCAAGCGGTCATCCATCCCAGCTCTATCTGCGCTTTAAGTTGTTTAACTTCATCGATCTGACGGTAACTGGTTCATTTAACATGGATTTTGATAAATATGTAAATCAGTTCAGCAACGTACTTCTAGTTAGTGATTGTTTTGCTGATATGCTGACGGTTGAAATTCATATCTTGGCGTTTGTAAACTTGACTAGTTATATTTATTTCTGATTATATCTTATGTCACAAATCGAGATTTACTAATTCTTTACTAACAAGTAAATCTAATTAGACTCATTCTCAAGTTGGACAAAGAAAATAACTCTACTAAAAGGTATACAGTTGTGGCTGTCAACTCCCTTTAAATTAAGTGATTAAAGAATTATAATTATATTGTAATTTTAATCGGATGCCCAATTAGATTATTTTATACACTGGATTGAAGTATGGGAATTTAGAAGCGAATTATTATTAACTGTACCATAGCTTAGTGGTAAGGGCACTTAGTTTGTATTCGAGAAATGCGGGTTCATTTCCCACACCAGGTGTGTGGCATTTATTTTTTTCAGGATTATTTAAATTGTAGCATTGCACAAGGTGCTCTTATAATAAAATAAAATAATAATTATTTTAAAAGGTAACCATTTTCTATGGCATTATGTTTTAAATGCTCTTCTTCCTTCTGTTCTTATTTTTTTATAATATTCTTATTTTTATTACTGTTATGTTTTTTGTTTCTTTTTAATTATTAAACTTATTAGAGCCGCCTTGTGGCCCAGTGGTTAGTGTAACGGATTCGTGAGTGAAGACTCCCGGGTTCGATTCACGGCACCGGAGTCACTTGGTAGATCTAGCTTAGCAAACTAATAAGTACTCATTGCTGTGTGGTGGCCTGGGAAACCATCTCTACAATATTCTCCCGTAAAGGCCAAGGTGGCCTGGCCAACCCCCTATAAAGGGACTCCCGCCAATAGGGAAGGCGTCACGATATATATATTTATATATATATATATATATATATATATATATATATATATTAATTATTACACTGCTTTTAATGCCGTTATATAATAGTTATAATTATTATACAGTGATTTTAAATTATCGGTATATGTAAAATCACAGCGAGTTTATTAGTTTAACCCCAGTCAAAAGATATTCACCCTCATTATATTTAAAAATATTTTAGTAAAAAACAGTCATAAAAAAGGAGTGAAATTAATGTATTTTTATTCACATAGGATCTTTTGGATTAAATTGAAATAATATAATAAAGTTAATGTGGTTGTAACCTCAGAGTGTTAAATATGCATGTGCGGGTTTATTCGGGTTTCGTTTATGTTGCGGCATCGCTTATTTAAATTTCAAAAACAAAATGCTTTTCAATGAGCAATTTCGATTACACAATAATTTAGGTGGAATATATGAATTCGTGTGTATAGGTGGTGCAATTCTAAAGGTTGACCGTGTGGAAAATGGCGGCTGTCGCTTGCACTTCCGTCTCCCTACAAACTCGACCATCACCCCCTATATTACCGCCACCCTGAAGCCTCATATTCAAGGGGGGTGGGTGTGGAACTCCCCCTTCGAATAAACCTTCCAGATCTCATCCGGAGATATGAATGTAAACGAGACGGTTGAATTTATCAAGCGGGCGCATCGATATTGAATCCTGACGGACCGTACGTCCATAAATATTTTCCAGAACACCGTCGCGACTCTTTTCCAACGATTTAGCTTTTGATTCACAATCGACAATGAATATTTCAATACTGATTCTTCTCCATTTGAAATCCTAATGCGATTCACCTGTATTAAAATTCTGATACGACAAAATTCATAACTTTATCGCCAACATCTTCAATTACTCACTCATATAACCAGCGTAATAGCTCAGGGGATAAGACGCGTGGCTACTAATACTGTGGTCATAGGTTCGAATCCCACTCAAGTCAAGAATTTTTAAATTGATTTGATCGGTTATTACGACTGGGAGATCGGGAATAATATTAATAAAATCGTCTTGATCCAGGTTTACTCTGATTTCCTGGATTGTAAGGTAAATACTGAGGCGATTATTAAGTCGGGCAGAGCCGCTCTGTCGGTGAGCTGTGTAACTAGTAATAGTTAAGATCACCGACAGACAATTATCACGTTGTTGTTTATAAAAAACCCTCTCAAAAAGACCCTTTCTAAAAATAAAAAAGCTCTTCGGAGCGTAAATAAATAAATAAATATTCTTTTTATTTGTTGGCTAATTTTTTATTCAAATTTAATTTGTTTCTATTGACAACATAACCTTGCATAATTAAATAGTTCATTTTAACACAATCGTAGTTCAAAGTTTAACAACCGTAGCTCCGACTAAAAAATAACTACTGTTTAAACTCTATCGTTATTCCGTCTAATATAAAAGTATAAGAGAATATTTAACTTTATGTATTTTACGTTTTTTATAATATTCATATTCATATTTGTAAATGGGTTTTTATTTTTTCCCATACTTTTTATTATTTAATATCTCTCTCATTTATAAAATCTTATATTATTTTAGGGTAAAGAGATTTATATATTCTGCACACCTAAGCCTAATTCATATGATGCTTTGTATTATATCAATTCAAATTTAATAGAGAAATTTTAATAATAATAATATTCACAATCTATAAAAAAAGTGACGAATTTTATCTAAAAATTACTTTTTTTGTCTGTCCTTTAAAATTAACTATATGGAGCTTCACTTATGGATTTTATTGCCTATTATGACTAGAAGATAAGGAATAAAATCAATAAACTCCCCATCGATCTTAATCGATTTTTTACTTGATTTCTTGAATTGTAAGGTAAATACTGAGGCGATTATTAAGTCAGGGATTTATGTAACTAGTAATAGTTGAGATAACCGATTGAAAACTAATTAAGATGTTGTCGTGTCTAAAAAAATTTAATTTGTAAAAAAATTCTTCCTAAAAGGCCCCTTTGAATATATTTCAATCTAATTAATAATTCATGGTCACTTTAACTTAACCGTATAATTGTTATTATGTATCTAAATAAATAATTTCACTCGAAGATAATCCCTGATTATCATCTCAAACCTTCATACAGGTTCATAATTATCAAACACTGGGGGAATATTTAATTGAAATTGTATGCAGTTAACCATGGGATTTATTAAATAATATTAACCATTGTACTACGATTTTATTTTATTCTGTGTAGTATTTTGATATTGCATTTTTATAGAGATCCCTTCACATTCAGTAAATAATGCAATGGGAAATTCAACCCTAATATGCAATGGTATTCTGATCTATGTAAGCCGATTCAACGAAAATATAAAGTATACTAAACCTAGGGTGGGTTTTATTAGAATGTGAAAACCTCTGCACTGGATCAAAAGAGAATATGAAAAAATCAATTGAATTCATAAATACTTTGCTTGTTTGAAATAAGCAGTACGATAGTTAGTAAAAGTTTTTCCTATTTTTAAACGAGCTCACTCTACAACATCACTTTTTATATTGGAAGTGTTTCTTTTGTGAATTAAAATTCATGGAGAAACTCAAACAAGGCGTGAATTTTACACCTTTAGCATTATCAAAAAAAGTGGATCCAATACAGCAATTTCAAATAATATAACATTCTACTGTAATTTATATTAAAACAAGCTCCACTTTTAATATATTTTCTAAAAGAAATCTAATTTAAAATGAATAAATCAAAAACGAATGTAAACAAAGACACAATTTGAAATTAGCAAACAATTTTAGTTTTCTGTTGGAAATTGGCTTTGTGTTAGACTTTTGAGACTTGTCTGAATTTGTGTTATTACAATTGAAAATTTATCTAAACAACAAACGGAGAATCAGCCAAGACAGACAGTTTTTCAGTTGAATTTTTTATCATTTTATTTATTTTTTAAATCGTATTTAATGCTTTCTCAATGAAAGTAATTAAAATATTTAAAGCTTTTCGACTGGCAAATTTGCTACTTTGTTGAATGTATTTTAATTTTGCACTTCTGGATGTGGAAATTTAAAGCACCGTTAATAAATATACATAAAGCAAAGTTACATTATCATTGAAAATAATTGACTACTCATTTTAATCAAGACACCAAATGCCAAAAAGATTTTAATGTACATTTACACAAATACAATATATTTTTGAGTGTCTTATACAAAAAAGGATCAATCGTATATGCTCTATTAAATTTAATTTAATCTACGCCCATTTACTATCTAGCCCAAGACTTTAACGAGGAATTCAAATACTTAAAAATTAAATATGTTTTTTAAAAAAATACAAGAGTTAAATAATCAGCAAGTACAAATAATTTTTTTTAAATGAGTCAAAAAATGACAAACGATCAAAAAATAACTGAATTAAATAGGTGTATATGTAAAGAGTACACATTTTTAATATTCTAGAGGGTTGTATTATAAAAATAAAAAAAAATAAAATATTTTTAATATTTAAAACAAAATTTTGTAATATAAAAATATAATTGAATAATTTTCCAATTTGGTTTACCTACCCGTTAATGGAAAGAACAATTATTTCCACTATTTATAACAAATAATAGCTACTGCTTTCACGAATCCCAAGCTGTGTAATTATTAAATAATTTTTATTTAAACAAATATGTAATCCCTCTCTTTGGAATCGAAATGCGCTTCCGCGGCGATTGCAAAATAAAAGGCTTTAAATTTTTTTTTTCAATTTGTAATTACTTAAAAATATGATAAACTCAATAAGTAACTATCTGGCTTTATGATTAATATATTGTATTTTAAATCAAAGAAGCAATAATAAATTAAATCTTGCGGTGAATGTTAAAAAAGTGCGTCCACTGGCTACGAATTATATATGGAGTAATTCCGAAGTCAAACATATAATTTAAAGTATACCTACCATTAAAATATCAAGTCCACCGTATAGGGTAGTATTTATTCAAGCTTATAAATAGGTATACGAAAACAGTGTTGCAAATTATAAAATAGAGTGGTTGATGCATGTTGTAGGTATTACAGTAACTAACTAACAAGGAAGGCTTCACTCGTTGACTGAAACCAACATTACTGATGCAAAACCTCTGTTACATGATCTCCCTAACGGAAATTGAATACAAAACCATCTACATTCATTATATAGAAACTCTTCTATATCTCTTATATGGCTATTGCCTCGGGTCGTGACAACTGGACTTTTCCAATAATGAAGACATCTATGTAACCTTTTTCAAATGAATTGTGGCTAAGCAAATAAAATGATTTAAATTCCTTGAAATCAATGAAACACAATTTAGGTAGATTAATTGGATTGTGATCATTCAGAATACAACAGAAAAAATACAATATTTTATATATAATATATATATATATATATATATATATATATATATATATATATATATATATATATATATATATATATATATATATATATACTACTTCTTCTTCTCTTCATATATATATATTAAATAAACAATCAATCATAATAGTAAAGCATGAACCATCATTATCTTGTCATTACGGGAAAAACCTAATGGTTTCGGCAATGATGGACATTTGTCAGAATTATAAAAGTAAGAATATAAAAAAACAGAAAAGATACAAGATATAGAAACTTAAATATATAAAAATATCAAGTAAAGAACATTGCGGATGCTTAAGGTAAAGGAATTCTTTCATACTTTTCATGAATGCACAGTAGGGCATGATAAATATGTCATTTTCCACCCCACTGGGATTCCATTCATTCAAAATAACAATAGATCTGGTTAATGGAGAGTGACGGAGTATGTTAGTATGGGTCATAGGGGTTGCAAACAAGGAGTGAGAGGGACAGCGCGTATAATTCTCGGGAACAAACAAACTGATGCGACTTAGTATATCTGGGATTGATAACTGGCCTCTAATCACAAGAAAAACCAATCGCATCAGTATTGAAGATCTGGAATATTGTCAAAAAAAAATTTAGACACATTAACGTTAATTTTAATATTTAAACGTGATCTGTCGTATTTTGTGAGTAAAGGTAATTAATTAAAATAATTAACACATCGGTTGTATGTATTTACATAATTTATCTCTTTATAATGATTTATTTATTTACATACACCCGAGGGGCTTTTGGGAAGGTTTTTAACAAATGTTGATTTTTTTAGATACAAAAATGTGTTAAATCATTTGTCTATCGATGATCTTAACTATTAATAGTTACACAGGTCTCTTAATTGCCTCAGTTTTTACCTTTCAAACCAGGAAATCAGAGTAAACCTGGATCAAGACGATCGATTGGGATTTTATTAATATTAGTCCCGACCTCCCTGTCATAATAACCGATCAAATATATTTTTATCTTTTTGACTTATATAAAATAAAGTGAAGTATTGATTACAAAAAAAAGTTATTTTGCACAATTTAAGAAATTATGTATACACAAAATACAATTAAATGTAAAAAATAACTCAAATATGCGATTCTACCCAGATTTAGAATGTATAATCATTTAATTAATAATTAGGTAGTGGTTTTTTTTTTAAATATTATCAATAACTCTAAAATAAAAAATAAAAGATTTCAAGAGCGACTGTAGAAGTCGAAATATTATTTATTATCTGATAAACAATCATTTGATCATCTAAATTTATGTATAGTACGAAAATTCAATATGAGTGTAAATTTTTTTTTTTCTTGAGCGGGATTTGAACCCATGACCACAGTATTGTAGCCACGTAATGAATGATTATGCGGTATCGTGGTAATTTATCTATTTAACAAATCTTATGAATATAAATAAAATTTCAGTCTTCTATACATAATATTGATTATGTGTTCGATTGGAAATTCTCCATACATAAAAGAACAAAGTTATTCAAACACCTACGCTACGTTTTATTTCTATTGCCCGAGGGCATATTTTGTTAAAACGCCCTCTCAAAGTTAATAAATTAGCGGAGTTTTGGAATACAGAATACCATTTATTTAGCGGTATTAGCGTATTGTTTTGGAAAGTATGTAAAAGAAGGGAATTATTTCAGCCGGGCTCGAAATACACAATAAATGGTACGGGGAAATGAAAATGAAAAAATCGCGTTCGCTTAATTGGAAATACCAAAATTGACAATATGATGGGTTGGAATTCTTTTGCTAGATCTATTATTTAAAACCAATTATTTATATGCGACTGTTGAATTATTATTTTTTTGAAACGAGAAATATTCAGAACATGCTCTTTTTATTGGTTAAACCACTACATGTCGAAAATTTGAATTGACAATTTTACACTATGTAGCGATTAAATTGACTCGACTATCAAAGCCGAGCTTTTTGAATCAATTTTAATAACCGAATTACAATCGAAATTATTTTTTTCCCATATAAATGTGGCAAATATTCACTTGTAATGAAGATACGTGCAAGGAATACTCATCGATCGATTATTAATGTTGTAGAGAAAAACGATTATACCTTATATATAATATTTGAGGCAGAAATATCGAAATAATTTGTTTTTGCTATCTTGAAAGCTTTTTGTCTGCAATATATATATTTTTTTTTAAGAGAGAGGGTATTTTTACTTTTCGTATATAAGATGAATCCTTAAACAATTCTACTACTGTCATCACATTATACCGAATTATTTGCACGCCATTTGATTTTATTGCCCAGGTATAAAAATCACAGGACGTCTCACGGGATAAATGTGAAAAGTTTATGACGAGGTGAGAAAGTTAATGAGCAGATTTTTTTTTTTCTCTCGGCAATATGTGTCTCGAAGATCAAATATTTCTGGTGTTTGTCAGCGAGGTGGAAAGTAATAAATGTTCGTAAGAGAAATAGATACAATATATATTTATTTATATGTATATTAATAGTAGAAGAGATCGGAAACCTTTCTGTTTGCCTTGAAGACATAACAAATAAACTACTTTGAGCCTGTTCAACAAATATACATGAAATACAACCACTGCCGTTAGTTCCTTCAATTGAATAAATCACACCTATTTATTTGATGAATCCTTAATGGAACTACACTCAAGGGGTAAAACCATTTACTATCTATGGTTTTTGGTTTATCTCAAGGAATTATTTATTAGTTTTTTTTTGTTTAGCTTGATAATCGCCTCTGGATTTACTTTACATATTATCCAGAAAAGCATAGTTAACCTGGATCAATACGATCGATTTTATTTAAATATCATTCCCGATATTCCACTCTTAAAAACCGATCAAATATATGTTTTTATTTATTATATATATATATATATATATATATATATATATA
>JAGTTH010003737.1:0-11822 GCA_022606485.1 Agraylea sexmaculata | reverse complement strand
ATTTGAAAAAAATTACTTCTTTAAAGCGTCCGGGGTATTTTGACCGTTGATCGTGATATTTTCATAATTGGCATCGCCATTTTTACCAATCTCGAGCGATCTCCGAGCCAATATAACGTGTGATATTGGCGAAGGTACGTGAACGGGAGACGGCCCGTTGGATCCACCGGCCACTTTATAACAGAGCACAACTCCGTTCATTTCACTGAAATCAATCGAAACATTATTATTATAAAAAGGAATATGTGTGGTATTTTGATATGATTCTTACCCAGCGTACTGGAATCCGTCCGGAGCCTTCTTCAGCTTTGAGCACAGTATTATATCGGTGAGGGGCGGGGCTCCGGTCGGTGGAGGGACGGTGAGGATGAAGCACAGCTGCTTCTTCTTCCAAGCTCGTTGCTCTGTGTCCGAAGTTAGTTTCATCGAAGTGTAGCCGGGAGGTGGTGGATCGTTTGTGCTTATGATTTTAATACCCGATACTATTCTACCTGGCATTCCTGTAATCATATACCAAAAAAAATATTAATTTCATATGTTTGTAGAGCAAATGTCAAACTTCAGGTATGCATGTCTTTTATTGAACTTAAAATAATTAAATATAAGGAATGGTACATTAAATATTAACACAACCACACCTTCATTAATGCTTCATTCATACCGCCTGATTTTAATTTGTATTATTATAAGCATACGTCATAGAATTCATGAAACAACAATAGTACGTAAACAAGAACATTAACATAACCTGAGACATTATGACAACATAGTGTTTACAATTAGTTGTTGATGCAAATACGGTCAGTGACCTTAGGCGTTATGACAACATACTTGTTGTTGTTATTCTATAATGCCATCATATATTCACTTATTATAATAACCGAAGATTTACAAACTGTCATAATAAAATATTTTATTATTATTAAATCTTAGGCCCCTTTTAGTATATATTTTTAATGATCGTATTGGAATTACATATTCGCCTTTACTTTTGTTCACATTTATTAAATTCCAAAAAAATATATATTGTATGTCTCTATTCACCCCCAATCGACTGTGGAATGTAATAAGCACATTTTTTTAAACTGCTTGGGGTGAATAGAGACAATTTTTATCATTTGGTTTATATGTATACACAGAGGCGAGATTATTCATCATATAATAAGAAACATTGTGTATATGCGACTAATTGAGACTAACACGAATTACTCTTAATAATAATAATTTAAATAAAAAAATACTTATGGTGTCTCTATTCACCCCAATCAACTGTATAATATAAAAACACACTTTTAAAATATTTTTAGGGTGAACAGAGACATATTTTTCTAGTAAATGTCAAACTATAAATATCCACATAAGCGAAATTATTCAGTAAAGGTCGTGATTGTTTACACCAGAATAAGAATTATTGTGCATATGCGACTAATTGAGACTAATATATAAAAAAAAATACTTATGATGTCTCTATTCACCCCAATCGACTGTGGAATATAAAAAACACACTTTTGAAATATTTTTAGGATGAAAAGAGAATTTTTTTTAAAGTAAATATCAAACTATAAATATCCACATAAGCGAAATTATTCGGTAAAGGTCGTGATTGTTTACACCAGAATAAGAAATATTGTGCATATGCGACTAATTGAGACTAATATATATTAAAAAAAATACTTATGATGTCTCTATTCACCCCAATCGACTGTGGAATATAAAAAACACACTTTTTAAATATTTTTATAGTAAATGTCAAACTATAAATATCCACAAACGCGAGATTATTCAGTAAAAATCCTGATTGTTTACACCAGAATAAGAAACATTGTATATATGCGACTAATTGAGACCAATACGAATTACTCTTAATAATAATTTAAATAATAAAAAATAAAAAAAATTCGCTTTAGCACGTGTTTTATAAAAATAGGCATTTTAATTCCGTTTAAAATTCGAATTTCGAACAACGTGAACGAACAAAAAACGAGCGTTCAAGGAAACGAATAATTATCATTGAAAATACACGAAGCGGAAAACTATTTTTTTTATATTGGAATAAGAAATAAGAAACGAATAAAACATGTGAGTTGATAGAAAAATACACCCCGTAGACATTCAATGACCTTCAGGTCGACGACTTTTTAATAATCAATCCCGCATTCGTCTTAATATTAATTAAAATTATATTATTCCTTTGTCTCCCTCTCGGGACAATGGCCTTTTAATAAGAAATATTAAAAAAAATAATAATAATCCCCCTTCTATACTATTATATATTTCGTAATATTGTATTCGATCTATTGTTGGTTTTTATAATATTAAAATAAAATCAATCTGCCTTTAAAAATATTACTACGATACATTCCTCACTATTTTATATGATTTATAATAATTTATATAAAATTCCACATTTATTGAATACACAAAAATAAATAATAATAATCCCCCTTCTATACTATTATATATTTTGTACAATTATATTTGTTATAATATTAAAATAAAATCGCCCTCTCTTTGAAAATCATATGACTATACATACTTTACTCACTATTTTATCTTATTTATAATAAATTTTATAAAATTCCGCATACATTAAATATACAAAAATATATAATAATAATCCCTCTTCTATACTATTATATATTTGGTATTATTTTATTTCGATTTACAATTGATTTTTTGTAATAAAAATGCTCTCTCTTCAAAATTGATGCAACGATACTTCACACACTATTTAATCTTATTTATAATAAATTATATAAAATTCCGCATTTATTGAATATTAAAAATAAATTGTAATAATCCCCCTTCTATACTATTATATATTTTGTATTATTTTATTGGATCTATCGTTGTTTTTTTGGAATAATAAAATTGCTCTCCCTTCAAAAATTCATACAATTTTATTTTATTTATAATAAATTATATAAAATTCCGCATTTATTTGATATTAAATAAAAATTCTAATATTCCTTCTTCTTATTATATATTTTGTAATATTATATTCTATCTATTGTTGGTTTTTATAATATTAAAATAAAATCAATCTGCCTTTAAAAATAATACTACGATACATTCCTCACTATTTTATATGATTTATAATGATTTATATAAAATTCCAAATATATTGAAAACACAAAAATAAATAATAATAATCCCCCTTTTATACTATTGTATATTTTGTACAATTATATTTGTTATAATATTAAAATAAAATCGCCCTCTCTTTGAAAATCATATGACTATACATACTTTACTCACTATTTTATCTTATTTATAATAAATTTTATAAAATTCCGCATACATTAAATATACAAAAATATATAATAATAATCCCTCTTCTATACTATTATATATTTTGTATTATTTTATTGGATCTATCGTTGTTTTTTTTGGAATAATAAAATGAAATTGCTCTCCCTTCAAAAATAATACGACTATACATTCCTCACTATTTTATATGATTTATAACAATTTATATAAAATTCCACATATGTTAAAAACACAAAAATAAATAATAATAATCCCTCTTCTATATTATTGTATATTTGGTATTATTTTATTTCGATTTACAATTGATTTTTTTGTAATAAAATTGCTCTCCCTTCAAAAATAATGCGTCCATATTTTTCTTACAATTTTATTTTATTTATAATAAATTATATAAAATTCCGCATTTATTTGATATTAAATATAAATTGTAATATTCCTTCTTCTTATTATATATTTTGTAATATTATATTCGATCTATTGTTGGTTTTTATAATATTAAAATAAAATCAATCTCCCTTTAAAAATAATACTACGATACTGTTATAACTATTTTATATGAATTATATGATAAATTATTTAAAATTCCGCATTTATTTGATATTGAAAACTAATTATAGTAATCCCTTTTTTATACTATTATATATTTTGTATTATTTTATTAGATCTATTGTTGCTTTTTATAATAATTAAATTACTCTTCCTTCAAAAACAATACATCCTACGATACTTTACTGACTATTTTATTTTATTTATAATAAATTTTATAAAAATTCCGCATTTATTTGATATTGAAAAATAATTTTAATAATCTCCTTTTTATACTATTATATATTTTGTAATATTTTACCTGATCTATCGTTCTTTTTAAATAATAAAATTGCTCTTCCTTCAAAAATAATACGACTATACATTCCTCACTATTTTATATGATTTATAATTAATTTTATGAAATTCTGCATTTATTAAATACACAAAAATATATTATTATAATTCCTATTCTATACTAATATATATTTTGCATTATTTTATTCGATTTACTCTTCAAAATTAATGCAAAGATACTTCACTCACTATTTTATCTTATTTATAATAAATTATATAAAATTCAGCATTTATTGAATATACAAACATATATTATAAGAATCCCCCTTATATACTATTAAATATGTTGTACAATTATATTTGATACATTATTGTTTTTTTTTAATAATATTAAAATAAAATCGCCCTCCCTTCAAAAATATTACGACTATACTTTTCTTACAATTTTATTTAATTTATATTGAATATTATAAAAACTCGCATTTATTAAATATACAAAAATAAATTACAAATGCATAGTAATCCTTCATTTATACTAATAGTTATTTTGTATTATTTTATTCGATTTACCACTGATTTTTTGTAAAATAAAAATAAAATTGCTCTAATTAACTAAAACTATTTTATTTAATTTATACAAAATTTTATAAAATTCGGCATTTATTGAATATTATAAATAAATTATAATAATTACTCTTCTATACTATATTATATAATTTGTATTATTTTATTGAATCTATCAGTTGTTTTTATAATATTAAAATAAAATCTCCCTCGCTTCAAAAATACGATACTTTTTTAAGAATTATATAAAATGCCGGATTTATTAAATATTAAAAATTAATTATTATAATTCCTCTTCTATACTAATATATATTTTGCACTATTTTATAATTGATTTTTTGTAATATAAAAATAAAAATGCTCTCTCATCAAAAATAATGCAACGATACTCCACACACTATTTTATCTTATTTATGATAAATTTTATAAAAATTCAGCATTTATTGAATATTAACATATTATTCTATGCTTATGTTTACTTAATTAATTTTCAATACATACCACATCCGTTTAATTAAAATATTTCATACGTGATCACCACCAATAATATATATAATTCAAGAATGAATTTAAAAGTGAGGTTTTTCCTCTTGTATGGACAAAAAAGTCTTTGTTATTTACAGTTACTTGAAAATATTATTTAATATTTTCCCGGATGTCTAAAAACATGGGAAATCCCTCGTTGATTTTCACACGTTTTATTAAATTAAATATGCCGAAAAAAACCCAGTTTTAATATTATTCAATGACCTCAATAGAGTGATTTTCATCATAATAATCTCGTTTCATTTGAACGTTTTGCCCCAGAGGCGAATATTATCAAATGTGACTCATTGGTAAATACAAGACCACATTCATAAGAGTAGATAATATTAATTTAGGATGTTAATAAAGTAAACAAATGGGGGATTCAATTAAAATTTATATATATATATATATATATATATATATATATATATATAGAGTATATATATATATATATATATATATATATATATATATATATATTTTTATGGCGAGGGATGTTAATTTAATTACACAAAACCAGTGCTAAATCAAGTAAAATATATAAAAGTATAGAAGGGGGGTTATTATAATTTAATTTTAATATTCAATAGATGCCGGATTTTATAAAATTTATTATAAATAAAGTAAAATAGGGAGTATGGAGTATGGTGAGTATGGTAAGACCACATTCATAAGAGTAGATAATATTAATTTAGGATGTTAATAAAGTAAACAAATGGGGGATTCAATTAAAATTTATATATATATATATATATATATATATATATATATATATATATATATATATATATTTATATATATATATATATATATATATATATATGTATATATGTAAGTGGTATATATATATATATATATATATATATAGCAGAAAGAGTAGTGAGCAGTAGCATATATGTATATATATAGCATATAAATATATATATATATATATATATATATATATGGTATATATACATACATATGTATATATAGTAGAAGAAGTATATATATATATATATATATATATATATATATATATATATATATTATGGCGAGGGATGTTAATTTAATGCAAAACCAGTGCTAAATCAAGTAAAATATATAAAAGTATAGAAGGGGGGTTATTATAATTTAATTTTAATATTCAATAGATGCCGGATTTTATAAAATTTATTATAAATAAAGTAAAATAGGGAGTATGGTCGTATTTTTTTTTTAAAAGAGAACAGTATTGTTTTAATATGATTATTGTTAGTGTTTGGTCTTACCTTCAGATTTGGAGATGCAGAGGTACCTGGAGATCCTCCTGCCGAAGACTGGCTGGTGGCGGAGCAGGTCAGCATCAGAATCCTCATCATAGGTCTTCAGCACGGGCCAGTATCCTGCAGGACACTTGCTGGAGTACTCCACCACCTGCAGGGACGTGATGGGCCTCTCGTCTGGCAGAGTCTCGCTCAGGGATCCGATGACTCCTGGCACTCCTGACTCCACGTGGAACCTGGACTTGGACATCCTCAGCTGGTTCAAGGACTGCCGGTTCTTCACATTACATTTTAAATACGATTAATTCATAGTTGTATTGTTAGGAACTCTGCGTGTAATCAGTGACTAACATCTGTACTCCTGAGGCCGGCTTCACTGCTCCATCTTCGATATTCTGATCAAAATAATAATAAAGAATCACTTCTAAAAACACTTCTAACGTCAACTGCAACACACGACTGTGAAGTGAATGACTTCTATACGGCAAGTGCTGCCATTACTCAAACGTCATTCATTAATACATACCAAAATAATTGTATAATAAAATAAAACCGGCATTAAAAACATCCAATCATTTAGATTAATACAGCTTTAAAGGGGGTATAATACATATATGTATATATATTAATTAATAATAAAATATAAATTTTAAATTTTTTGCCATCTGTCAAACAAACGTATAAACTACTTTTCTGTTCTAAAGATGAAATAAAACAACGAGTCGTAGTCTTCATAATAAAATTTATTCAGCCGTTATTTTAAAAACTATCTACGTAAAAATACTAATAAATTTTTATAAAAATTCACTCATATATATATATATATAAATATGTTTATAAAAAGCGTTTTGACAAGAACACATTTTAAAAGGCATATAGTTACATTAGAACTTGAATTATAAATATCACACGCGGAATGTAAACTCCATTATTATTGAATTTTATTTTTTTTACGATCCCAGCATCGGTTTCATATCGTCAGTTTCTGACTTGGTCTCGTACATTCTCTTTCGTCCCGGCACTAATTTGGGAATGTTTTCGAGGGTCAAATTGTGTGCTTTTACCATGTGCGTTTTACGTTTCCAGCTATCCACAAAGGCCTTCGGGCAGTGATCGCATTTGTATGGTAACTCTCCTGTATGAATCCTCGAATGTCTCGACTAAAACACATTAATTAATCAGTTAAAAATATTATAAATCGAGATTTAAATAACATACCAAGCTACTGCTGTTGTTAAATCCCTTTTGACACACGCTACAAATGTAGGCTTTGAGATTTGTATGAGTTCTTTCGTGTCTTCTCAAAGCCGATTGAACAGAACATCGGAATGGACAATGAGAGCAAGAATAGGGTTTTTCGCCCGTATGAGTTCTCATATGCACCATCAAATTACCCACTAAAATAAAATGTATTTAAATGTCTCCATGAGTGCCCGCATTTCAAGGGGGTCCCTTCCCCCCCTAAATGCATTGATTAATTGAAAAAAAAATTACACAAAAAATGCCATATTCAATTTAATAATGTAATGAAAAAATGTGTTAGAAGGTACGTATAGGAATAGAGCTCGGTAGTATTGGTGCACACCAGCTCTATTTGTATACGCACCACAAACACACACTCTCCTTAGACTATTATATTGAATCCAGTCGAAAAAAACATTACTGTTAATATCAACAGACATTTTTTAAATTATTGTTAATAAATCTACCTTGGGAAAAACTAGCTCCGCAAAGATGGCACAAGTTATTTTCGCTTCCTTGATGGAGAAGGCTGTGTTTTTCTAAGACGCACTTTAATTTGAAACTGAAATCAAGTTTAATGAAACACTTATGCTCAAGTCTTATAAGGTATATTCATATTTACCTAATTCCGCATTTTTCACAGCTAAATGGTTTCTCTGAATTGTGGAGTCTTTTGTGTACGTAGAGTTGACCTCTCTGTTTATAAGTCTTCGGGCATTTATCACATGCGTACGGTCGTAAATTTGTATGGATTATACTGTGTTGGGCTAAATAATGTGATTTTGCAAAACCTGCAATACAAGGTTTAGTTATAACAAAAAAAATTGCATATTTAATATTCTTTATTACCTTTGTTGCAATGCGGACAGATGAATTTTCTGTAGTCTTCGTGCTGTTCGGCTAAATGTGAAGTCAGCTTTGCTTTACCAACTATGGTTTTATCACAAACGGGGCAGTTGTACTCTTTGCGCAGTTGCTTTAACATTTTTTTGGCTAGTCTATTAGTTTTTTTGGACTTTTTCAATTTTTTCAGTTCGAGTTCATCAACAGTCTCATCATCTTCGTCGTAATCGACAACTTCCAGCTTGATGACATCTTCCGCATCCAGATTATCATCTGTGTCATCTTCATCATCGTCATCATCTTCAAAGTTTTGGCTGGAACTATCATCGTGGTAGGGAAGTTCAACAATCTCTCGTTTGATGTTGATGTCTTTATCGTTTGTTTCAACTTTTACAGTGTTCAAGGATTCGTTTCTATATGCTTTGAGGGCAGCATCGGTCGCCCTACACGTATTGATAAATTCGTAACACAATTCAATATTTTTAGAGCATTGAGAACACACAAACAATGAGAGGCCATCATCTTTAGATACCTAAAATACAACATAAATTTCACTATGAATGCTTCTAATTGTACATGTACAGAAATATAACTTACTGTGATGGCAGTACAATCTGTAAACATACGAAGTTGATGAGAGGAAAAGGTGGAAAGTGACGATGATGAAAGAAGAGGCGGAGAAGTTAAACAACATCGGCAAACCATTGACAGCGCCTCTTCTTTCATCATTGTCAAATAAACTATTTGACATTTCGATTGTCTTATTGCCACTTACAAAAAATAAAAACAAATAAAGGTTACATGTAATTTGCTATAAAACAATAAATTATGATTGGGTCAATAAAAAAAATCAAAAAATGTATTTTTTGATGCATTATAAAAAATAATTATAGATAATTTGTATTTATTATATTAATCAATAGTAAATTATTATATACATTCAGGTACACGACAAAATTATTTCATTATAATTATAACTTGAAACCTAAGGGAAAATTAATAATCGAATATTGTTGTGATAAAGAAAATGGCAACACCGGTTGTAGTGTCAGTGCAGGGCGGTGATGGAGGACAGGGCCAAACTGGAACAAAATAAATATGATGGCTGACATTACAACAGGTCCTTATACTTTATAATCACACCGCTCTTCTAGCCACACCCACTTGACACCTCCTCTCCCCTCGCCGCCTCACACTCCCCTTCACCCATATTCGCATACCAATTAGTAATATTAATCACCATATAAATATTTATATTCATTGTGTCTACAATACTGATAATTTTGTATTTTTATATACCATTTCATTTTTATGTAATATTCTATTACAAAATATACATATATTGTTACTATTGCATTTGTATAATCGTTGGTAATATAGAACATGCACTCAATATACAATCTTCAAATTGATTCTTAACCAGCAATAACAAAACAATTGAATACAACCATACAAATGTTTCCAGCGAATAAAAAATACATTTTGGATGCATTCAAATGGTTAGCAATACAAATTGTTATGATTATCCTTGAATTTTTTATCCACACACTGAATGTCTTGATTTTTTTAACTGTCCGTTGTGTTTAAGCATTTTCAATTGTTTTCTTTGATACAATTTCTGTCAATCTGTGGTCGTTTACAATTTAAATGACTTGAGTTTGTTTACAATTGCTGCGGTTAATTCTGTATGGTGGCTTTACCCGTTGATTTATCTTGTGGAGTTCGTTGATCTTCATTCCGGATAAGGTATTTATTATAATCGTTATACTTTTTCACAGTCAATGTGATGATTGTACGATTGTGTGGGTATTAAATTTGTTATTGGACCTTGAATCGAGGAAACGATATGTTTGATCCATCGATCCGAATTTGTCATATCATGTTTGCATATTTATGTATTGTCGTTACGGTCCATTTGAGGTGGACAAGGACATTTGTGTGGGCGGAGACTGTGCCTGTCCAGCATCAGTGACTCATTACATATCGAACCATCGTTTTCACTCCACAATTACTATATATTCTAATAATAACCAAACTTAAATTTTAACACAAGGCACAATAAAGCGGAAAATTAATTATTTATTTAAACATTTTGGGCATATTGAGAGCAAAGACCATTTTTATCTTCTTCTATATTAATGTGGAATGACAGCAGATTATTATTATTATTATTATTAGCGGATTAAAATTGTTAAATTTAATTTGCTTAATGATTCTGAATAGAAATGTATGGGAACATGATGTTATTCTGGATAGAAAGTATGCGTGTACAATAGTCTATTCGTATACGCACCAATACTTTCAGCTCTAGCACGACTCACTATTATAGACACATTCCGAATATTCAGGTCAGATTCAGTCTAATTTTTGATCACAAACAGAAATTTAGATAATTAAATTATGTAATGTAGAGATTTTATTTATTTTTTTTATGGTGGATTATATCGGTTGTATTTTTTTTTTGCTATCAGGACATTTCAAAAACGTGGTATCAATTGGGAATATGAATTAAATAATTACACGGTTTCAGTATATTGGATTAATATCGAAATGCATTGGCAGATTATTAAGAGTTGAAGGGTTAAACTGTGTAATTATTTAATGTATTTTATTGTATTCAATACAATAAGAGTGTGTTAATGAGTCGTGCTAGAGCTGATTAGTATTGGAGCGTATACGAATAGAGCTTTGGGTAGTGTTGGTGTACACGCATACGCACCACATGCACACGCTCTTATTTTGTATACGACAAATTCCAAAAAAAAATGTATGTCTCTATTCACCCCAATCGACTGAAGAATGTAATAAGCACATTTAAAAAAAACTGTTTTTAGTATTTTTGTTTTGTCGTGATTATGCATATGCGACTAATTGAGACTAACACGAATTACTCTTAATAATAATAATTTAAATTAAAAAAATACTTATGTCTCTATTCACCCCAATCGACTTTAGAAAGTAAAAACAATGCTTTAAATATTTTGGGGGTAAATAGAGAGATATTTAAAGTAAATGTCAAACTATAAACATCCGAAAGCATTATTCAGTATAGGTCGGGATTGTTTACACCTGAGAAGAAACATTGTATATATGACACTGAGACCACATGAATTACTCTACAATAATTTAAATAAAAAAATACTTATGGTGTCTCTATTCACCCCAATCAACTGTATAATATAAAAACACACTTTTAAAATATTTTTAGGGTGAACAGAGACATATTTTTCTAGTAAATGTCAAACTATAAATATCCACATAAGCGAAATTATTCAGTAAAGGTCGTGATTGTTTACACCAGAATAAGAA
>JAGTTH010003733.1:0-11125 GCA_022606485.1 Agraylea sexmaculata | reverse complement strand
TTACGGCGACGCACGCCTAGGAATCCCAAGCTTAACTAGAAATAGTACGTTGGTGTGTCTTAAAACCCTCTCAAAAAATCTCCTTTAGGCCCGTAAATAAATATTAATATATTTTTTTTAATTATAATATTATGATAAATACAATGTTTATTTACATACATATAATATATGATACTCCATGCACCCTCTTCCACCCTCACCCTTAATAATTAATCACCATACTGTCCCAGCTTGTCAAACTTACTGCGCCCATCAAGAAAGCTCAACCACATAAAGTTACATGCAAACTCACAACCATAAGAAATTTTTTAAAAAATTAGACCACCATGTAGGATTTTTTTCACCTTCGTTTTAGATTGGAACCAGACGAGTGCTGGTGTAGGTACAATTTTGCATTTCACTCTCCGGAGTCCGTTTGATGTACATATATTTATGTGTATGGAAATATAAAGTGGATAGTCCCGATTGTCAGTAGCATATTGTATGTGTTTGTGTGTATCCAAAAAGGACGTCAATCATGAGTTTTATATGATGCATTTGGCTCTTTTGTGCGAGTCACGCGAATACACAGTCCATTTTCTAATGAAAAATTCACACTAATAAAATACACACATATATATTATATGAATGTACACACACGCGACTACCAAACATCGTCATCAGCAAAAGAGTCCAATTTGGAAATGCTTTCAAGGCCTAATGACATTGTTTCTTCGTACCCTTTTGTATACTGCGTCGTATAAATTTGATTCGATAATGCGAACGCCATTTCCGACACGTTTCATTTAGCCTTCCTCGATCAACCGTATTGTCTTTAATTCATCAATATATACAAAACTGGGACGTTAACATCGTGATTTAATAGGATTAGTTATCATTGAGGCGAATCCTTTCAAATAAATTGCATTCATCTAAACCCCCCGTAGTAGTCGTTATATCTGTGACAAATTATTATCATTTTGGTTTATAAATAAATTTTTATAGGTATATAATCGATACCATTGGGAAAATACTTGTTGAATTTGACGTTTCGACTATAACCTATAATTAAACTATAAACAGTGAAACCTCGCTTTTACGTTTTCTTAAAATTTACGTTGTTATTTGCAGATTCCGATTCCCGTCCATATAAATGCTAACTTTTTTTCGCGCAATTTTTTTTATTCCTTTTAAGAAAACGAATTTATTTTCCAATTTATAATTTTGACATGGTATAAAATCCTAATTGGAATATTTTTTTCAATAAAATTAAGTAATCGGTAGCATTGACGTATTTTTTCCTGCCCAAATGTTTTTTTTATGCTTGTAAAGTATGTACATATATTTATTTCAGTAAATACAGTATTATTTGTTATTTTAAAGTTTACTGCCATCATGAAATAATTAAAGTATCATTTACTATGGCAACTTATATGGAAAGAAAGTTTTAACCATCAAAAAATGTATATAAACACATTTCCCTCAAATTTGCGTTTTTTTACCGGTCCCTATAAAAAGAAAAATATAAATGAGGTTTTACTGTATATGAATGTATTATTACTAATTTAAAGCTAATATTCAAGCGGTTTACGTTTATGTACCAGCAAGATTACACAAATATTTCATTATGGGCTAAGATGATTTGTTGTTCCTTGTATAGGGAAATCGAAACTGCTTTCTGTATGGAATTATTTTGCTTATTATAAATTGATATTAATTGATACAACCTCAAGGATCGATCAAAAACACAGTTGGTCATTTTGTAGCGACTTTTTGAATCGTTGGGGTGTTTTTTTATTATTAATATGAATGGTGTACCTAAATATAATGTTATTTTTCATAGTTACAGTGTGAGGGCACGGCACACCTGTAGGTATGTACTTTAGTATAGTACATCCTCTACCGACCAACATAACTCGAATAGATTGACTTAATTCACCTGCACCATGACTAAAAGCCCAACGCAAAAAGCTTCATCTATTATAAATGACCCAACCAATTTTTCATACACGCATGTTAACGAGTGTTTTGTGTAAAACATTGTCAATGTGTCGGCTGTCGACTTAAAAACTGACACAACTTCTCATCAACCTGTGATCTATCACTAAGCTCTCAACATAATTAACTACATCGTTCAAAAATAAAACCGACAACTACCGTTCGTTGTATATTAATATTTAGATGATTTGTAATAATTGTTCAAGATGCGTTCTTTGTTAAGTGAACTGGGTCACAACAACTAAAATAACAAATACCCTTTGTATGGAAGTTTGCGAAATTGTCATAATTTATATCTTTTTTGAGCAGGCCAAATGCTTTAAATGGGATCTGTGACAAATTGTGTTTATTCATAAATCTCTTCAGTAGGCTTTTGTGAAGCGAGCAATCAATTTTAATAAAAAACTTTACAGGCTTGGTCGCCTTTGAAACAAAGGGATGCAACGCCACTTTCTTGGGGCGAATCAAATCCTAAATAAACCGTCACAACTCCACTTCCAAAGATATTAATGATCCCAGACAAAGGACTTCAAAATTATTAAATCCATCCAAGGGTCAAATTTTGAGCTACTTGTAATTTTTCCCTAATTTTCAGCGTTGAAATTATCATGTTTGTTTTTAAAAGTATTTGAATCAATCATTCGCCTCATAAAAATCCATAACTTATTCAAAATCTCCTGTGGGTGTAACTTTACTGGTTTGAGTTATTTTGTTATGGTTTGATTGATTATCTTTATTTGTTCTTATAATAATATTTTTTATTACAACATTTACATATTTTTCTACCAAAAATGTCTCTAAATATTATTTATTATATTAAGTCAATTAATATTTTGGGGTTTCAAAAAAGTCATAGACAGTCGTTACTTCTATAAATATTTAAACGTCGTAAAAAAAACGTCTATAAATATTTAAATAATATAAGTATTAAATAAAATTAAATTGTGCGGGTGATGGAAATGATGAACTGATTTGAACTAAATTACATTATTTTTTTTTTATTTGTAAACAACGTGTTAATTTATTGTCTATCGGTGATCTCAACTATTACTAGTCATCAACAGAGCGGCTCTGCCCGGCCAAATAATTAGCCTCAGTATTTACCCTCCAATCCAGGAAATAAGAGTAATCCTGGATCAAGACGATCGATCGGGATTTTATTAATACTATTCCCGATCTCCTAGTCCTAATAACCGATCAAATATACTTTTTTTACTTGAGCGAGATTTGAATCCACTATCGCAGTATTCGTAGCCACGCGCTTATCCCCTGAGCTAATGCGCTGGTTTTAGACCACTTCTTGGGTTGATAGGCTTCATTATAAATATAATCTGAAATATTTCGAGATGAGATTGTATGTAAAATATAAGAGTTTCGGACAAAGTTTTAGGGACCAATTGTGACAAATTGTCTTGGAATTGTTGGGGAACTTTTCATCGGGGCACAAAATAATAAGTAAACTCAACCTTCATAATTATCACTTGAGTAGTATACAAATTATATATTTACTTCTTGTTTAAGATTTGGGGTTTGAGTGTGAAGAGAATGAGATGAAAAACAAGTGTTGATGTAAAAGGTGAGGGGTGGTTAAGTGTAAAACCTATATTGGAAGAGGCGACGAAGGTTCGATGGGATGAAGAGAAATGGGATTGACTTGTTCCTGTAGTGCATGAATGTCCCGGATCACTTATGATAATCAGAAACAGTGAAGACACTTTCACACACCTGCCAAAAGCGATTTCTTTACTCACTTAGCCATTTTTACAACCCAACCTACTAACGCAAAAATACAATATTCATACAATTACGTTCGATTTGAAGAGTTTTTTCATAAGGGGGTGTATTAAGGTATCAGAATTGTATAAATAAACTTCTCACCCCATTTCAACAGATAAGGGAAGGGGGCTTAAAGATGGCTGTGTTCAGTGATCTGTCAAAATGAAACTTTCGTGCAGAAAAGCAATGCATGAAACCCCTATTCCAAATATACCAAAATAAACACCCTCACCTTAGAAAACACTCCATAATTTAAATGATATTGTATTAATCATTTCACTATGATGATGGATTAGAGTATAATATTATTTAAAAGTAATGTGCATATTTCCCCGTCTAAGCTGGAATATTTAATTCTGTACTGTGATAAACGCGGCGTCCATTATTTAGAATGCTTTATATTTAGTATCAGTGGGGTCAAAGAAAGTGAACACTAATTGTTCGTGACATCAGTATATCTTGTAAACTTGACTTCAAAGTACCTTTCTTGCTTTAAGCCAGTAACGTTTCAAAACAAACCACAACAGTTGTCACCTGCTAAATCATATAACACTTGCACGTGTACCTCGTCTAATTTAAAATAAATATATTATGAGCTGGAACTGCTTACATTCCATTACACAAAATAGCAACAATCTAGGCTGAATGGAATCTTAATTGCCCTTAAAATATTATATAAGTAAATTTCAAGGCTCCTATAAGCTTGAGATGAAATAATAACGGATATTAATCGAAAAAATAATAATTTTAATTCAGGAAATATTCGATTCATCATTATATATATATACACACACATATATATATATATATATTCATATAATATATATTACCTGAGGAACCTTTTAGTGGGTTTTTAAGACACTGTAGCATCACACTCACTTACACTCACATACACACACGTATGCACTCGGCGGCACGACAAGCAATCGCCCTGTTCCATTCGACACTTCAACAAGTACACACGTCTCTTGTGTCCATTCCCTCAACAGCTTTTATTTAATATAACATTAAATCTCGTTTTATCTTTTATTTAATATAACATAACATTATACCACGTTATATCTGGTGACCCCGACATTGGATTTCGCAATCTTCATCTGATCTGGACACGAATCACCGACGAGGAACAGCAGGAAGTAAGGGTATATGGTTCTCTTCAATTCATCATCAAATAACAAGTAAGACCATTCCTCATCTTTCACATCAAAATCAAAAAAAAAAATTGTCAAAAAAGAAAAAATTGTGTCGACACATTCCGCAAGTGAAGAATAATTCTGAGAATATTACAACCGTCATCGAATATTATCATATAATAATTCCGAGAATATTACCACCAACAGTGCAATCGCTGAGTCAACACCTATTAAATAAACATTACTGCATTACTCATATTACGGCCACACGCATATCAGCATACAACATTATAATCATAATTAATACATCAAATATAATAAATTAATACAACAAAAATGAATCACAACATTGAATGGGACATTAACATACCAACAACCAACACCATCATCATCAGCAACTGATGGACTGATGGGTGAACGCCTCAGCACAGATGTCGAGTCCGTGCAACTTCATCGCAGAAATCACACCACACAACAGCGATACAGCCATGGCACGGATGAGACAAGATATGGAGGACCTAAAACAACTGGTCCGGCAGTTGTCCATATCGGTGGCCGATAGAACACGAAGACCTTATGAGCCAAATTTCAGAGATCGCAGCCGACAACGCGGAAACCGTAACCGACAACGTAGCCGGCAACGCAGCAACTCGCGGCCGACACATGACAACTGTTGGTATCATTTCAAATTCGGCGCCAAGGCAAACACGTGCCAACAGCCGTGTAAATTCAATGCGGAAAACTAGACGCTGCAGCGACCGCAGAGGTGGACAGCGCTGCAGCCCTTCCAATATCACACCGCCTCACAATGCACGACATTCGCACCAGGAAGGCCTACCTTGTCGACTCCGGAGCAGACATTTCAGTACTGAAAGTAACAGACAGCAAACAACCTGCTACAACAATTACAGCAAGAGCAGCTAACGGAACGCCCATCAAGACTTACGGAACCAAGAGGATAACACTGCACCTCGCTCCCAACGCAATCTACACATGGACGTTCATCATTGCTGATGTCGAGCGCAACATCATCGGGGCCGACCTTCTGAAACATCACCAACTGTTAATAGACCTCAGTGGAAAATGTCTCTTCGACAAACAATTTGGAGTGAAAATACAAGGACAGGTAGACCAAGAACAAATCGAATCCATCAAATTATTGACACCAACGAAGGAATAATTATCGGTCATCAAAAAATTTCCGGAATTGTTTGACGCCGATAGGATAAAAAAACCTTCAAAACATTCGGTCCGACATCACATCACCACAACAGGTACACCGGTATACGAGAAAGCGAGATCTCTCAATAAAGTGAAGTATGACAAAGCGAAGCAGGAGATCATCAAATTACAACAATTAGGGATTATACGACCATCATCCTCACCCTGGGCATCCCCTATTCACATCGTGGAGAAGAAAGACGAGGGAATACGCATCTGTGGCGACTACAGGCGACTTAACGCTCAAACCGCTCCAGATAGATACCCCATACCACGCCCTTCCGAGGCTCAAAATCATCTCGAAGGAAAAAACATCTTCTCCAAAATCGATCTCCAACGGGCTTATCATCAAATACCAATAGCCGAAGAAGATATTCCGAAAACAGCCATCTCAACACCTTTCGGATCTTTCGAATATGTGAAAACGCCATTCGGACTTCGAAACGCAGGACAATCTTTCCAACGCTTCATAAACACCATACTTGGAGATATGGAAGACGTATTTGTCTACTTAGACGACATCTTAATCGCATCAAAGAACGAAGACCAACACCTTAAGTGCATCACAGAACTTTTCTCGAGATTGGACAAATTCGGTTTATCAGTCGCACTCGAAAAATGTCAATTTGGCCTTACTGAAATAGAATTCTTAGGATTTAAAATAACAACAGCAGGTATACAACCAATTTCTGAGAAGATCCGCATCATAGAGGATTTTCCAAAACCACAGACAGTCCTAGAATTAAGAAGATTTTTAGGGATAATTAATTTTTACAGAAAACTTATTCCAAAAGCAGCTCAATTTCAAAAACCACTGAACAAATACCTTACTTCGTCGAAGAAAAAGGACAAAACACCAATAGTGTGGGACGATGAAGCCAACGCAGCTTTTCAATTATGCAAAGAAGCGATAGCGAAGGCAACCACACTAGCACACCCATCAGCCGAAGCTACCATGGTCCTGCTTACTGACGCTTCAGGATCCTGTGCGGGAGGAGCACTTCACCAACAAAGCGGAAACGTGCTCCAACCAATCGGATTCTACTCCAAAGCTCTATCAGTAACGCAACAGAACTCCTCGACCTACGACCGAGAGCTTTTAGCAATATTCTTGTCCATACGCTACTTCAGGGACAGCGTAGAAGGGAGAGAATTGATTGTTAAAACTGACCACAAACCTCTGACTTTCGCACTCAATAAACCACAATCTCCTGCAGATAATCCACGCCGACTCAGACAATTAGACTACATATCGCAATTCACCAACCGAATAGTCCCACTTATTAACAGGCGTAGTCAGCTGTCACCCAAGAATAAGCTACTTCTTTATAAATCAATTATCAGACTGATTCTCTTGTATGGATGCCCAGCTTGGTCTACTGTGGCACAAATCCATATCAATAAAATTCAAATTGCCCAAAACAAGTGTCTTAAGATAGCCTTAGATCTTGAACCTGGCACATTTCTTAAAGAAGTCCACGAGGACATTAAGTTAAAAATGATCAAAGCAAATATCGCAGATTTGAGTAAAAAACATTACACTAAAATGACTAACTTCCCGACTAACCCAATCATAACACATGTAAATAAAACCAAATATGTCTCGAGGAAACGTAAGTTCATTTTACCAATGAACTTCCAAAACTGATATTATTTTTAAAAAATATAATAAAATTTTCAATAATCCACTCAACTCAAATTGGTTTTACCCAAACAAATTGTTATTTAGTTTTTAAGCATTATATTTTGTAACTGTTTTGTTAATATTGCTTTTTATCGTTGTTATTATTTATTAATCTTCAAATTTGTAAATGGGTTTTTATTTTTTTCCCATTCTTTCTATAATTAAATAATATTACTCATGTCAAATTTAAATAAAACATTCTCATGTTAGTTATAGGTAAAAAGATGTAAACACTCTGTACACCTAAGTCAATTTCCAAAGATGTATTGTTCTATCAATCAATGTAAAAACTTATGTTAATAAAGAAATTGTAATATATAACCGAATAGTCTACATTGAAGGCGAAGAGAACACCGTTGCAGACGCACTCAGTCGGATCTCTACAATCAATCTCCCAACTAACTTCGACTTGAAGGACATCGCAAAAACTCAAACAAATGACCCAGAGCTGGAAAATCTCAAACAGCACCCAGCACTACAATTCAAGAAAATAACATCAGCAAACGCTCCAGCATTATGGTACGAAACTTCAACGCAGAAGGCGCGACTTTTCGTACCAGCATCCTGGCGCAGACAAGCTTTTCACCAAGTTCACGACATAGCTCACACTGGCAGCAGATCTACAATTAAAGCCATCAAGGAACGATTTTTCTGGAAAGGTATCAACCAAGACGTAACGAAGTGGGTTAAAAACTGCATCACCTGTCAACGTTCAAAAATCCATCGCCACACTCGCAGTCCTTATGGAAGTTTCATCGAAACCGATCGTTTCGAACACCTCCATATTGACATAGTCGGACCATTACCTATCTGCCAAGACATGTCCTATCTAATAACAATGATTGACAGAGCAACATCCTGGTTCGAAGCCATCCCAGCACAAAACATCACAGCTGACACGGTAATCAAAACACTGCTGAATCACTGGATCGCTAGGTACGGTTCACCTATCACCATCACTAGCGATCAAGGAAGACAATTCGAATCAGAGGTATTCAACAGGTACTGTCAACTTCTTGGCATTGATCACAACCGAACTGTTGCTTATAACCCAAAAGCTAACGGTAAGGTTGAAAGACTGCATAGAACTATCAAAACTAGTCTAATGGCCCAACTCAAAGGCAGTACCAACTGGATAGATGCACTACCAATCGCACTCCTGGGCATCCGGAACGCGGTTAAGGACGGCGATGAATATTCCGCCGCACAAAGAACATTCGGCATCTCACTTCGATTACCAGGTGACGTAATTTCACCTCAAACATCCAAAAAAACATCAAACGAATCAACCAAAGATCTCATCAGGGCAATGTCAACTTTAAGACCCAAGTTGTCCAGAAATAACACCAGGGAAAACTCTACAAGCCGGATGAGTTAGACAACTGTGAGCACGTCTTTCTCAGAAGAGCAGTTAAGAAACCACTGGTCCAGCCTTATACAGGACCCCACAAAGTCATTGAAAGAAAAAATAACAACCTCAAAATTGAAGTAAGTGGGACACAAATAATTGTGAACACAGACAGACTGAAACCAGCATTCTTCTTAACTGACGAGTCAGCAGACAGCCCAACTAGGTCAGGCAAAGGCAGCAACAAGCTTAAACACTCATCAGCACCTGACTCATCCGACGACTACGTAACTAGATCTGGGAGAGTCAGCAAAAAGTGCGATTCGCTGACGCAGAATGACGAAGCTCATACATATTATTGTATAGAATCAACTGGACACTTGAGACATCACACGTAGCATTGTATAGAGTCGTAAAAGTTTCACGGGTTCTTCAAACCCTTGCTCCACTTTTGGGGGACGCATGTAGCATCACACTCACATGCACTCACATACACACTCACTTACACTCACATACACACACGTATGCACTCGGCGGCACGACGAGCAATCGCCCTGTTCCATACGACGCTTCAAACAGTACACACGTCTCTTGTGTCCAGTTGATCTCTATACAATAATATGTATGAGCTTCGTCATTCTGCGTCAGCGAATCTCACTTTTTTGCTGACTCTCCCAGATCTAGTTACGTAGTCGTCGGATGAGTCAGGTGCTGATGAGTGTTTAAGATTGTTGCTGCCTTTGCCTGACCTAGTTGGGCTGTCTGCTGACTCGTCAGTTAAGAAGAATGCTGGTTTCAGTCTGTCTGTGTTCACAATTATTTGTGTCACACTTACTTCAATTTTGAGGTTGTTATTTTTTCTTTCAATGACTTTGTGGGGTCCTGTATAAGGCTGGACCAGTGGTTTCTTAACTGCTCTTCTGAGAAAGACGTGCTCACAGTTGTCTAACTCATCCGGCTTGTAGAGCTTTTCCTGGTGTTTATTTCTGGACAACTTGGGGTCTTAAAGTTGATATTGCCCTGATGAGATCTTTGGTTGATTCGTTTGATGTTTTTTGGATGTTTGAGGTGAAATTACGTCACCTGGTAATCGAAGTGAGATGCCGAATGCTCTGTGTGCGGCGGAATATTCATCGCCGTCCTTAACCGCGTTCCGGATGCCCAGGAGTGCGATTGGTAGTGCATCTATCCAGTTGGTACTGCCTTTGAGTTGGGCCATTAGACTAGTTTTGATAGTTCTATGCAGTCTTTCAACCTTACCGTTAGCTTTTGGGTTA
Organism: Agraylea sexmaculata; assembly: GCA_022606485.1. Classification (NCBI taxonomy): domain Eukaryota; kingdom Metazoa; phylum Arthropoda; class Insecta; order Trichoptera; family Hydroptilidae; genus Agraylea; species Agraylea sexmaculata. Next base: position 709 of record JAGTTH010003733.1, on the reverse strand, counting down.
TAAGCAACAGTTCGGTTGTGATCCATGCCAAGAAGTTGACAGTACTTGTTGAATACCTCTGATTCGAATTGTCTTCCTTGATCGCTAGTGATGGTGATAGGTGAACCGTACCTAGCGATCCAGTGATTCAGCAGTGTTTTGATTACCGTGTCAGCTGTGATGTTTTGTGCTGGGATGGCTTCGAACCAGGATGTTGCTCTGTCAATCATTGTTATTAGATATGACATGTCTTGGCAGATAGGTAATGGTCCAACTATGTCAATATGGAGGTGTTCGAAACGATCGGGTTCGATGAAACTTCCATAAGGACTGCGAGTGTGGCGATGGATTTTTGAACGTTGACAGGTGATGCAGTTTTTAACCCACTTCGTTACGTCTTGGTTGATACCTCTCCAGAAAAATCGTTCCTTGATGGCTTTAATTGTAGATCTGCTGCCAGTGTGAGCTATGTCGTGAACTTGGTGAAAAGCTTGTCTGCGCCAGGATGCTGGTACGAAAAGTCGCGCCTTCTGCGTTGAAGTTTCGTACCATAATGCTGGAGCGTTTGCTGATGTTATTTTCTTGAATTGTAGTGTTGGGTGCTGTTTGAGATTTTCCAGCTCTGGGTCATTTGTTTGAGTTTTTGCGATGTCCTTCAAGTCGAAGTTAGTTGGGAGATTGATTGTAGAGATCCGACTGAGTGCGTCTGCAACGGTGTTCTCTTAGCCTT